>JAULBS010091374.1:0-17371 GCA_032355785.1 Symmetromphalus regularis | reverse complement strand
AAGTAACAACTCCTGATGAGCTTAATTAAGGCCAATATACTCCTGTCGAGCCGCTTGATTACAGCTAATTGAAGCATCGGCGATACAATCGAGGGGACTGTAACATATAAAATGCATTTTGTTCAAAAACATGTTTGGCAGATGGTGGATAGTGAGGGTGGCGCTAAATAGAGGGAATTAACAAAGAAAACAAATGGTACCTTGGAAGAAAGTTGGTGATACGAGAGGTTGGCATTAAATTGGGGTGCGATAAATCGAGATTATACTGTGTGTGTGTGTATATATATATAATTATCTCCAATATTTTATTATATATTCCAGGTATTACAAATCACTCTAACCACTCTAACTTACAACCTTATCTAATTCACTTGAAAAACATTAATTAGAAGTTGTGAATTCTGGTTTAACAATTCTGAATTTAAAGAAAATTTCCAGTTGTTGACTGATGACTGGAGTGAGAAATAGTTGTCACAGAGTACTGACTATTCAAAAACATTACTTACCCATTATAAGATGCTGACTGTGCATCAGGTTTCAGCCAATCATTGTCCACTGGTGGTGGTGTTGGTGTGTAAGTGGTTTTGGTGGACACGTCACCGATGATGGCAAGGGCATCCTTGGTGGCATGGTACATCCGAAGAATCTCCTCTCGACGCTGTCCCTGTTCAACTGATTCCTCCATCATGGCTGCCTGCAATATACAAATTAATCATCAGAAAGGGAAGAAATTCTTTTTTTGTTTGGCATGGTGATTATTGTCTAAACTGGCATTAGGATTTGGGAACATACAAAGGGCCTTACTGCAAATGTAGAAGCTTTATGGGATATGATGCAAGTGAAATTCAATCCCTAGATTATCATTATTAATCTGTTAAACAATTATTTTAAATTCCCAAAAGGATACCAGATTATTGGCAATAAAGATTAGTACACTCTGGCCCTTTATAAAAATTGAGTCTGGACTCAAGCTCAAACTGAAGTCTAGACTTAACATCGTGCTATTTCTATAATACTGATATATTAGACTTTTCATCCTGACATTCTCACTGTTTAAAACCTAGGCTCTGCATTATACGAAAATATTAATAAATACTGTGAATCATTTTTAAGTTACAAGTATATAAAGGTATGAAATATAAATACCATACCTGATCTCCTGATGAGTATAGATGTGCCAGCAAATCAGTGCCAATGAAATCCTTCAGCTGAAAAATAACGTTACGTAACCACAGTTTTGATAGGATGATATTAATAATTCAGTTCATAGCCATATATCAAATAAAGATTTTTTAAATTTATTAATATTATACGATGCTTCTAGAGGACATTGATTTTATCTTATCATTGGCTATCGGACATCAATCACATGGTCATTCTAACATATGTATTTAGAGGAAACCCACACCCACCACATAGGCTACTCTTTCCGATAAGCAGCAAGGGATCTTTTATATGCACCGTCTCAGTTGTGGATCACTGGTTGGAACAGAAAGTAGCCCAAACTACAAAGTCCACTGAGAAAGATCGATCCGACGACCAACTGGTTCACAGGCAGACACGCTACCATCTGAGCTACATCCCGCTCCCTTATATCATATAAAGTAAAGTTTGTTTTATTTAATGACGCCTCTAGAGCACATTGATTTTTATCTTATCATCGGCTATTGGACGTCATAGATATGGTCATTTTGACATATGTCTTTAGAGGAAACCCGCTGCTGCCACATATCCTTCCGATAAGCAGCAAGGGATCTTTTATATGCACCGTCCCATAGACAGAACAGCACATACCACGACCTTTGATAAACCAGTTGTGGACCACTGGCTGGAACGGAAAATAGCCCAAACTGCAAATCGGTCCACTGAGAAGGATCAATCAAACGACCGACCGGTTCGCAGGCAGACACACTACCGTTTGAGCTAGATCCCGCTCCTATATCATATAAAGACAAAAGTCAAATCAAAGGTTAACTAGTAATATAAATGAAATATTATAATTCTTCATATTACTCATTACTCAGAGATGGAACACAAAATCAACCTTATTAACATGTTACAATCATGCCAGTATTTCATGTTTGATCAATTTTAATGGAATAAAAGCTATCAGAAGTTAACCACTTAATTCTTTTCAAGTACAAAATCCCTGTATTGTGGGGTATTATTATTATTTATTTTTTTGGGGGGCGGGGGGGAAGGTGGGTTGGTGGGGGGTGATTAATCCATGTATTAAGTGCCCACTAAAAGATAATAATAAGGTGATTCCTTAAGACAGGTGGCACTTTATTTCACAATTGTTTCCTTAAATTTTACCGAGTTACAAGACAGGTTCAGATTTACTTTGTCATATCACACAGGACACTTAGTGTTAGTCAAATTAAATCTAGCATGGTCAAATGGAAATTACTGTCTTAGGTAGCCTCGGGATAAGTGGGACACACCAAGGGTATGATAGAAAATGCAAAAGTGATTTGTTGGGCATGATGTAACGGCTGTGGGGCCATCATGAAATTCAACCTCTGAGGTAAACTCACATTGTTGACAATCAAGTGCATGATGGTCTTGGGGACAAGATCTCGCTGTGTCTTATTGATGATCTTCATATAGGAGTCGACCAGATTTCGGATTGTCTCCACTTGTCTCTCTAGCTGCGGATCCATAGAACCCATGTCATCACTCCGTGACTGAAAGCAAACAGCTCATCTCTCTTATCATTAACCATTTCAGTACCATGTTTCCAACATTGGTATATCCAAACACATTATATGGGTTATATTGTCTTTGGGAAAATACCTTTTAAAAATCATGAGCTGTTAATGAAAAGAACTAAATATGTGAAAACCAGAGTTACAAAATTCCGAAAGTTGCATAAGGCACCATTTGATCTTCTAGGAAAAGTTGCATGTCTAGCATAAGTGTTGTTTGAAGGTTGTTTTCGATACAAACATGAAAACGTCATCAAAATAAGCAAGTAAATCTTACTGATGACTCATCCTGGGATCTCTCTGGATAGACGCCAGCTCGTAGGAAGGATGCCTTCCAGCTATCAACATCTTCCTGACTTTCTGCAGACAGTTCTAGCTGCTTGTAGTCTTTGTACACATTTCTAGAATAGCAAATATTACACATTACTTATCACAATATTATATTATATAATCCTGCTATTGATGTTAATTTATAAAACACATGGAGATGCTTTGAAAAACATCATAGTAATTTAAAAAGAAATTCAATATCCTTTTCCACTTTCAGTCATCAAAATTGTCAGATTTTTGATATGTATTTGCTATGCAAGTAACAGTTCACTTACTCTAGTCATGATTTATTCCTGTTTTACTTTTCTCTTTGAATTTGTGTAATTAGAGTTACACATTAATGGATCAATGGAAGCTTTCAAAACATTCTAGATATATGGCAATAAGAACAAACAAAAATATTGATGCCGTCATACTGTTAGTAAATAAACATATAACAAGTAGCTGTAATATGATAAGTAAATTACTAATAATTATGCTAGATAAAAATGGAAAATTTTCATATTATTTTTATAATCATAATGACAAATGTGTAACACAGCATATAACATCAACACACAAAAAAACTAAGACTATTTCAAGAATTAACTGTAATTGTTTCGTTTAAACAAAAACAAAACAGTCATTATGCTACAACAATTATTTACAGTTAAAGTTGGGTTACATATAATGTAAATAAAAGTTATTACAATAATTAACAATGTTTTACAATAAGTAATATGTCGCAGTTATTCATGCAAATGCACTTCTACTAGACAGTGTGAATAATGAAAACAAATTGAATCTGCAAAGGGCTGGTTCACATTAACAACATTTTCTTATTCATACAACAAACTAATTATCCAGACAACATCTCCTCACTCTGCCCCAAATTAGTCCAAATTAGTATGTGTAAAAAGGTTGATTATTTTCTAGATATCTGACGACATTGGCTTCGACCCCTCTCTTACCCTCACCCCCACCAGACTGTATAATACGAAAAAGCTAATAATTGTGGAAAAACTCATATACACTCTACTGCAACAAAACAAAATTAGCAACAACAAAAAACACATGCATGTGAACAAAATGCTACAAAATATAGTGAATATTAGTAATTTTTACAAAACATGTTACATTCTTAATAAAATGAATGTCAATTACATGATAAATAAAACGCCCAAACTTGTAATTATTAATAATACCAATTATTGTATGCTTATCACACAATACAAATGATGTCAAAGTTAGAAAGGTACCCATGGCCAAAATAATGACAAAACAACACAAAAGACCCACTTTTGCCAAAACTATTCCAACGAAGGTAATGAAAACAATTCTTAGATAACATTATACCAGTTTTACAATGTTTACATCACAAAATAAAAGCCATGGTGATAACAGAGCAATGTTTATTAATATTATATTTCAAAACATCAGAAATAGTATATTTATTTAAGATAAGTTTCTGAAAATTATATTTTGTTTAGGTCTTTTTAAGTCTAGTTAGTTTCAGGAACAAGTAACTAAACACAATTTACTACAAACATAACAAACATTGTGATCAAGAAACCAGGTTGGCTTTTTTTTCTTACTATTTTTATTAAGGGACTACATTTGTAACAAACTCTCTCCCAAATTGAAATTAATCCAAAGAAATTTCTTTAAATGACACAAATGTAAAGTTTCATAAGATTAAACTTTACTGATATTAATTTTGTTTTAATGAGTGAAGTAACTGAAATACAACTTCCATTCTAAGTTATTACAATTAAAGCAAACCACCAGAATCACACACTGAAGTAAAGGCCTGTAGCTAGCCAAGTTTCAAAATACAATAATGGTGACATAGTGGTTATGCTATCAGACTCATGGTTCATAAGTACTGAGATCAAATCTCAGTTGAAGCATAGGATTTTTAACCTCGGTAGTGGCTACAAGTGAGAGTGAGTGCTTAGCAGATAGGTATACACCATTTACACTGACCAGTGGTCCATAACAGGTTTGTCAAAGTCTGTGGTTTGTGCTATCCTGTCACTGGGATAGAGCATATAAAAAATCCCTCACTATTTATTAATAAGAGTAGCCATCTTAAGTACAATGTACCAAAAAGGGTGAAGAGGGTGTAAGCAATTGTTACCCCCTTAAAAAAAGAGCTGACTTAGTTTATAGCATTTTTAAGTCATTAAAGCACACTGCCTTACTGTAACCAAGCTTTGTGGTGTGAAAAAGTGTTCTCATTAATGATAGTGCTTATGTGACAAGTGAGAACAATACACAAATGATAACAAATTAAGATTTATTGAAAATTATGTACATTTTGTGACCACTCTTTGCTGTTAGTTATTTTTTTGATTCATAAAGTTTTGCAGGCTTTTAGGCCTTACTAAACACTAGTGGTGTTCTGATAATAGATTGCAATAAAAATTTGTTTAGTTGATTTGATAATCTATTATGAACTCCATAACTGAATGTCACAGAATATATAAACCTGTGACAGTTCAAGGGGCCCCAGGGGCCCAGACCCCTCTAAATTTTGTGATTTATATAACTTTTGTTTTAATTATTATTAATATTTAATTTTTTTAAGGTTATAAAATCCAAGGAATTGGCATCATATTATTGGGGCCTCACTTAAATGGAGTTTCTGGATCAGCCACTGTGAACTATAATGTTTCAAACTCGCTGTACAAATTATTTTAATCCACACAATTAATTAATTATGAGTTACTATATTGTGAACATGTCCTGAGTTTCAAAAACAATTAAATAATCAATTGCAGCTGGTATCACCCCTCTTCTTTGAACCCACACCTCTCTAAAACCTTCCCTAGCTACAGGCCTGAAGCAAGTCACCAATAGAAAGTTTGGATGTGTTAGTGATTCAATTGGCCCAACCTACCTTGTCTCAGGGTTAAACAGGACAAACATATATTTATGTGAGAAAAAGCCACCTTCCTGGTCACGACGTATTCGTATACCATCTAATGGTAGCATGTAGCGTTTCTCTTTCTCCTGGTAAAAATGACAAACAATATATCATAGCTTGTTAGTACGTTTAACTAACTCTTCTCCTCAGGAGAAAACTGGTTTCTGCATGCACACAGGAGAACGGCAAAAGATAAATAGCTGTCTGTAGGAAACTCAATCAGAAGGTCAGGATGTAATGATTAGAATTTAAACAAAAGAGTTCAAGAGACTTGCAGCAACTCAGTGCAGTGATGTGTTTTATAAAATAATACCACATCAGTGCTATGAAGATTTTTATTGAATGCAAACCACACTAAAATGTTGTGATTCAATGAAAAGCAGTGCTGCATTCAGGACAAAATTACTAACTAGACTTGGTTTTGTGCTTCATGTTAAACCCATTGAGAACGTTTGGAACCAGTGAAATTGCTATGTAGCGACTGTTTATGCTAGCTTGTCCTGAATGCAAGACAAAAGATGATGATGTCCTAGCAGTTCAAATTATGTTGCATCAACTGTGAGACATGAAATAACATAACAACACAGTCTGTGCTTATAAAAGATTCTAAATTCAGGCCTGAAATTTAAAACAGTCTAGATGAAAATCCATGCAGCAAAACTGTGTTGTAATCAATTTAAACATTTTAAGATGTTAGGAAAACAAATCAACAGACAGTGCTATTATTTAAAATGGCATGATTAGGATTAGGAAATGGGATTAGTATGCTTACATTCTATCTTGGTTTAAAAATGACTCTTAACAGTCTGACCTGTTAGTCTGGTTACCCAATTCTTTCATATACCAGTTGTGGATCACTGGCTGAATTGGTAAAATCCACTGAATTCAGGAGGATAATGGATATTTGTCAAACACCATTAGCAGCAATTCATGTCTCATGTCAAGGATATATATTTGTTTTATATTAGACATGCTGACCTGCATAAAGATTCCATAAAACAGCTATTTATCCTTCTGGATATACTGAAGAGGCAAAGGAAAAGAATGCTAAACAAAAACAAAATTAAATTACGTTCATCTACCTTGCTTCGGGATTGAAGAGAGCAAAGACAACTTTCTTTGAAATAAAGCCTGATTCCAAATCGCGAATCTTCAAATTATCCAAAGGAAGCATGTAGCGCTTTTCTTTTTCCTAAATGAAACAACACTGATACAAACACACTACTCTGGCGGCAGAGAGAGAGAGAATGTAAGCAGGTTATTATGAGGAGCTGCCATGTCAGGAACTGGGATTTGAGCTTTGTCATATTCCACTACAAAGTGTAATACTTGAGCAGGTGCTTTTAAGGTATCAACCCGGAAAACAGTCTATTCCAAGGATAAGCTATAAGAGGCAATAATCTGCATGCAAGCCAACACAAAATACTGATTTCTAACACATGATGCAGATAAAGACAGTAAAACATGAACTTAACAGACAAGTCAAAAAAATATCTGTAATACTATAAGTTATATCAGATGCCAATAAGATAGCAATGAAATGTCATTTCAAATCACTGGGATTTCTATAAATGTTGAAAACTAATCAAACTGTTTGATTTTATATGATTCTCCGAATGTTTTAACTCAATATAATGAGTTAGCAATACATGAACAAAAAACTACACGACAATGACTGGTTTAATAAAACTTAAATATAGACAAATTTTTTAGACTTGGTATCCTTTATGGTTATTCATTCTGAGTCTAGATTTAACCTTTACTTATGTAGTCTACATGCACAGGTAAGGACAATGATCTCCATGCCATGATCAACTAACACATAACACCCATGCACCACATACAGTTCGACCATCTAGCATCTCCTATGTACTAGATGATCTATCATGCCAATACCAACTAATTTAGTGTGAGTGCCAATACTGTGCAATGAACCTGTGTGCAATATGTTCACCAATGCACCATGAACATTTAGATGATCCAATATTCCAATACCCATGCTCTATACATGCAGTTTGATCATCTGATGTAAAAATAACCCAGCTACAGACCTTCAAGAATATGGATACTCTTTAATAGTGGCTCATGCTTTTTTTTTTAACAAATAACTCCTGTGGTCATAGTGCATATATCAGATGGTCTAGTGGATTTTAAGATTACTGATATTTTGGCTGTTTGTTTTTTTAATTCTAGAAAGCTTGCATGTACCAGTATTGTTAAAGGTTAGATCATCTAAGACCACTTGTTTCCATGCAGCACAACATCACAGTGAAGACAAGAAACACACTACAACAGGGTGGTCACAAGTTACCTGTCTCCACATCCATGTTGAACAATACTACACCAGCTAAAATATTTACTGTTTTCAGTGTTCAGTCTACAGGTCAAATTTAGTAATTCTCCATAAAGAACTGTTACAATTGACATGTGTGTGTCATTATCCTACTGTCAACCAAGGTAACAGTTACAACAGATTGTGAGCCCATTTCACTCCATTTGATAATCTTATCAACCTTTTTTCCCAGTTATATTAAACAAATTAATTATCCATATTTTAGTTTTGCTTGAAACCTTTTATTTTAAATGATGTATAGAGTAATAATTGTCTACAAACTACAATATATATATATATATTATTCCATGGTACTATTTTCAGTCTTAACTACTGACAGGTACATGCATCCAGATAAATCCTGTAAGAAAAGCAACTATTTTTACACAACTGTATGATATACTAATACTGCTAAAAAAAATAATAGAAAATTTAAAAAGTTTTCTTCAACAAAAAAATTAAATAATAATAATAGGCCTAATAAAAATATTCATAAATAAAAAAAATGGTTTAAATTTATCTGTAGATAATAAACAATTTTTTTTTTAAATGGAAACTATGAGCACTGAAAACTAGTTATTAAGCTTATGCTGGTGTAACATTGTCAACAGTGGCACAGCCGAAAGTCTGGTCATGAACTGAGGAAGTGTAATTCTACGTATAATCTCAATTTCACATTTTGTGTACCTAGCATCAGTATTAAAGATAGCAAATGTAGGATGACGAGAAAAGATGCTACTTTCAAGATCACGAAGTTTCAAGCTGTCCAGGGATAGCATGTATTTCTTGTCCTTTTCCTGAAAATGAGGGGAGGTAACCCTGTCAGTGCAAAAGCAAGCAGGATATTGAGATTTAGAACAGAAAATTATATTAAAGGACATGGCATCAAATTTTATACATAATAAATAAACAAAAATATTTCATTAAAATAAAAATAAAAATAGAGTTTTAACAATTCCTGCTTTAAAGCCTAATTTTCCTTTATTAAAAATAAGTTGATATAATGATAAACCCTAGAAAAGTGAAAGTCCTGAGTTTTCTGTTAGTGCCTATATTTCTTCCTACACCAGACTTATTTGTTAATTTACTATTAATGAAAGTGCATCACTGGAGAATCCTAGGGTGGGACAGCATGCTATATTCAAAAAGGTTCATATCAATATAGATAAAGGTCTTTCAAACGAAATATAGATAAGTGGAAGAAGGGGATAAGTGAAGGTCAGAAGTGTAGGTCAGAAATGAAAGAATGAAATAAAAACAAAAAGTGCTTCTGACAGTTACCAATTAATTTATAACAAAAATGTGTCCTCAGTACCAATACGTAGGTATAAGATTTTTCCCATACCAATCTGGCAGCATGGAGTAGTCAGATCTCATTACAATGACCATCATTATAACATTCATACCATCCAATATAATCTAATGGATAAAACAGACTATTAACTGAATTCAACTTGCAACACCAACAGTGTAAACCTAGAACAAACATGCAATTTGCCTCTGAAAATCTTCCTTTCAATGATGGAACATAACAGATTAAATAGATTTTCTTTAATTACTTTTAGTGGCACAAGCTGGTCTATACAAACACTGGCTGCCATTTGAAATCTTTCTCAGATCTATGGAATGGTCAAGTGACTTCCAGATTGTTGGTTGTCTACTGAAACAGTGTCATGTGTTGTTTTTGGTATTCAGCCTTCGAAATATGTAGTGGTATTCAGCAATGCCATTGTAAATGTTACCATAAAATTAGTTTTCTGAGCATTTTACTGCTATTGCAAAAGATAAAAAATATGTACCACAGTATAAAGATTTGGCAATGGCAAGTAAATGTTGTCCCCCACACTGTCTGAATTTGAAGTGATATATTCAAAAGTCATGATTTTTTAACCATAACTATTAAACAATTTTTTTTTTCTTTAATAGCATCCAGATTTGTTTTTTAATATGTCAGGAGCATGCTCTCTGATATCAGAGCTTTCCCCAGAGCAATAAGGCGCTAGGGGCCATGCTCCCTTAACTTGTTATGTAAGCGCCTTAATATTTGCTAAGTGCCTTCACTATTGCTCATGTCGGCTTAATTTGAAGCTCATTGAAAAGGGACCTCTTCTACTTGTCAGTAACTTTGTTAGACAAAGGTATTCATCCCTTGGGAGGGGTACATTTTGCTATTGAATAGGGACCCTGGAATTGATCATAACATGGCTTGCATGATTAGCTAAATTTTGACAGATGGTGTATGTAAGCGCCTTAACAAAATCCTGGGGAAAGGCCTGGATACCCTAGAACTATCAGGACTTTGGTTAGTTGCCTGGCACTCAAAATGTAGGCATAACCATGGTCATTATAACAAGGTCTGATAATATTATTAGCAGAATATATTTCAAACACAGTATTCAGTGAATTGTAATTGTGGTTGTTGAATATAATAATTATATGATTTTACAGCAATGAAAAGAAAATTAAAAAAACTAAATGATTGTATTTATAACTAGTGTGTACATGTAATGCAAGGAAAATGTATGAACATAGTTTGAAATACTGTATTTTACTCATAATGTTGGTATCATTACATAATATATTAGAATACGAAGTTTCCAAACAAGTATTAACTGAATATAATTGGGATATATATACAGCAATGTCAACATTATCACCACTTTAATCCTATATTCATATATTAAGTTTGTAAACAAAATAATCCATAAGACAAGTAATAAAGTCACAACCAAACTGATGAATAATGTCAACATGTAAACAGCTGTTAAAACAATAAATACTATCAATTTATGTACAAAAATACCTTTAAAAGTTTCCAGAAGAATTCCAAGGTTTAATCAACAAAGCAACATAATGCACATATAGTAAGATAAGATGAATGAAGAGACAAACATAAATGATCATTTCTGTATGATCTTACTATTTTTGGAGACAAAGCAACTCAAAAATAGGTTGTGTTTGGAAAATTGTGTGTGGAGAAATACTGTTAAAATAATTATAACCTTACAGTTGCTGTGACTGTGTGGTGTGATTGTGTGGTACCAATGTGACATTCACAGTTTCCATCCATGTGTTAGTAACAGGGACATTGATAGTTGTCTTATGATAAATATGGAATACTTTAATACAAATTAGAAAATGAAAAGTGAAAACCTAAGAACTTGTATCCATACTTGCCAAATTTTCTTAAATGTAAAATAGGTTTTGTTTACAAAATAAAATATTGCCAAAACTGATGTTTTTAGTTTGTTTGCATTTTTTTGAAGAGCCAATTTTTTTTATTCAAAATGTAATCATATTATAAAAACTGATTAATACAGTTAAATAGAATTAGATGACAAGTATGTACTTGTGATTCAACATTAAATTATGAACATGTAAAAATGAAGAATAATTTCTTCTTAAATACATCTTACAGTGGAATATCAGACAAATTAACTTACTTGTTCATCCTTATACCAGGCAAGGTTTTCTGCTGTCAATATGAACCAGAAATCTTTTGATCCACCCTTCATGAAACTGACATTATGTAAAGTAAGCCAGCCTTTCCGGATAACCTGATTTCCAATCTTACGCTTGGTTGTATTTTCACACTTCTGCTGAGCACTGCCAAAATTAATCAACTTATAAACACTTTTGTCAAATCTAATGACAATTATATTAATATAAACATAAAGACAACTAATCTAATTTATCAATGTACTGGATAAAAGATATTATTGTTTAAACTTCAATGAAGTTTAGTTGTTTGCAAAATATATTTCACAAAAAAACACTCTTATTAACAAATGTTTGGAAATGTTTTTGACTCTGTATAATATATTTATTAAAAGGTTCAATACATAATTTTTGCCTTACTTTGCAAAACCTATAAAGTCTTCGTGATTGGTGTTCATGTAAGCCAGCTGAAAATCAATAAGTAATAGGATTTGTTCCTTTGCTATTTGCTCCCTCTCACGAATGCGTGTTGTAACAATTCTTTCAGTTTCTTCACGTAACCTTGGATATGCATCCATCTTAAACAGAGAGAAAGTTAGTGTTATTTAAACGTAACAAAAAGACCATTGTTTTATAGCCAGAAAGAACAAAAGTTACCTGTATTCTAACATAAAAGTAAAATAAAAAATTAATTAAAAAATAAAATTAATATCTGAAACATTATCAAGTGTCACATTCTACTATCATACTGTAGTCAGACAGCCTAGTGAAAACTTCTTTGAGAAAGAACAGCTTTAAGATCAACTATAACACACCTAGCACCAATAATATTTCAGAAAAATTTAAATGCAGTGCACAAAATAACCAGTACCATATCACATTTTCCAATGGAAATATTGTGGTTTGCAAGTCATTTTGTGCCATCAAAAGAAAAAATGTATATAGATTTAAACACAAGTCAAGTTAACACTGTCATCATTATTGAAGCTAGGCAAAAATATGTTATTTTTAACAAATTTAAAATACAATTAGTTCCTGGAGACAAAATGACTTACTCTTTCTGTGGCTTTCTTGACAACATTTGCCAGTTCATTGACAACTAAATCAATACAACGAATTGAAGGGCTTTTCAATCTCTCTATTTGCTTTTTAACAATTGTTTCAAAAGCCATATCAGGTGTAAAGAGACCCGTTCTGCAAGAACACAACAAAGCAAGATTTAAACCACAATCCTAATGCAGGAATTCTGAATAAAGTCAAATGTTTTGGAAGTATAGAATTAAGAAAACAGATTAGTGTGATAATATGAAGCAGGCCAGGGGTCAATAATCTATAACCTCTACAACATTTTGCTGAAAATCATCACTGTGGACCAATTATATATCTAAAATATATCTAAATCATCTTGAAACAGAAATATCTGTAAAACCAATTCCATCTTAAATGACTTTTATCATTAAAAATATTAATATTTATGGCAAGAATTTTACTCTGTTTCCCTCTCCTTTTTTTCATTTTGTTTTTTGTTTTTAATTTCTAATTTTAAAAAAAATTTGACTGGAAACTTTAGACTGATGTCAACACTCTAGAGCATACAGGAATTTAAGAACATTTCTATCTCTGCAGTTAAACACATTCCAGAAATTCTGTAAGTTGTTTGTAGAGAACAAAGGAAATACAAATCTTGATTTAGACACACCTGATACCATGAATATTTTTTATGACAATACCAATCTCTCTGCGTAGTTCTCTCTCATCAAATTCTTGCTGTAAACAAAAACACAAACAACATCAAAATAAGAACAAAACTTAAACTCAACTCAAAATTGTTTTAAGACAAATTGCTTGGTTGATTTTAACAAAAAGAAATGAGAAATATAAACCTTCATATTGTGAATACATTTCGGATTCCATCAAAGGTTATTTGCAAATACAAGTTTGCCATAAAACATATTGGGATATATAGTTATTGAATATTTTGTTATTAAAAGGAGGGGTTTTTTTTAATAGAAAATGAACAGGTTTTATTCACATGCATTTGACTAATGACTTGATAACAAATATTACATTTTAATGGTTATCATTTGAGATAAAATCCCTTATAAGTTGCTACTACTTTCAGGTTAAATGTATCACTGACATGTCCACCTTGATTTTCAGTTGAAAATCTGTTTAATGCTGCAGAAAGCTGTTTTGAACAATTTGACCTGTGAACAGAGGTTGAATCATCAATGAGAAATTGGGACTAATAGCTCTGACAAGAAGTACACTGAATTTTTATAAAGATAAACATTCCAAGCATACAACTGTAAATAACACGTAAACTTCTGAACAGGCAACAATCACCTTGACTAGATCAAATGGAAATCGCTCGTGAAACACTCTGTTGATTTTTGCACCTCCTGACAGATCCTCAGTATTCACCTGGTTTCCAGAACCCTCAATGTCACGGTCAAAGTCAGTCCCAAACTGCTGTATCAGTCTAGAAAAAGTAAAAAAAGGTGGTCATAAAGATATATTTTGAGCTACTAAGTTTAATAACTATTGACTATATGACTTTTATGTTGATTTGAGTGGGGTTTTTTTTTGTGTTTTTTTGTGTGTTTTTTTTACTTTATTTTTATTTATTTATTTACTGCTCTACAACTGATTTATCAAATGCCACATGTGCTGTCCTGTCTATGGGATAGTGCATATCAAGATCTCTTCCTGCAAATCTGTTGCTAAATATCCAATCCTTTCCTTTTCCCTAACACTGCAGTTCAGGTATGTCACTTCCAAATAAATATACATTACAGTTGTACTTTATAAAGAAACTACTTACTGCATCATTGCCTTTGTTTTTCTGGCTGGATCATCAGGTCGGAAGTTCTTGTACTCCTCCACCTCCTTCTCCATGCTCAGTAGCTGTGTCTGGAGACGATTACGCAGTGCTGGCAGAGACTCTCGGATGTGATTCGTCAACTGCTGGTTCAACACTTTCTGTAAGTGTGGTGTGCCCATTCTGTCTGCTACATGTCTTCATTCCAAACAAAAAATAACCAATGTTTATCTTTAACAAGCAAACTGTTAATGTAGTATAAAATATAGTCAGTCTGCTATTTTCAATTATATGCAGTAATGTACTATAAATGTTGGATAGGGTTTCTGTCTGATTGCAAAATGGGTGAAATGCCAATCCCAAAACGAAATATTTGCAGATGGTGGTATCCCTAAATAATTGCTTATATTTATGAACAACCAATAATTGAATGTAATTATAATTATTATATGATTGATACTGACTTTCAATTCTGGTCAGAAATGACTGAAAAATATGTTTGGAGAATAACAATAAGGAAAAGAGACCTCAGGTGCAGGTGTCAAATAGAAAGGCTCCATCTATTGTCAGTGTCATTCTCAAATGATATTCTCTATTTAATATGTCAGTGTTTAGGCCAAGTAAAAAATATAATTGTTTTAGCATCCTCACCTATACAAAATATTTCTCCCTACCATTCAATGTTTTTTTTGGTTATAAAAATGGCAGTTTCTTACCAAGTATTCCATAGAATTATATTACCTTGTCCCTATCATCAACCAGGTTCTAAAACTCACTTTAATATATTTAACATATTAAAAAAATAATAAAAACATACTGCTCACACTGCATTTAAAAAACGAAAGAAAACGCTATCTTTTAAATGTCTTATATAGTATTACATATTCATAAAATCTTAAAAGTAACTACAAATTTGTGCAATATCCAAGTTGTCATGGTAACTCAGTCTGCTTGAAAATTTTGCATCTTTTCATATCCTTATCTAAAACTGATATTGTTTTAAAATAAAAATATTACATTACCAACCTGTATGATGGATGAGAGAGAAAAAACTTTCTTTCAGCAGCCAGTGCACTTCGTATATCTTTTCTGCCCTCAATATCTTTCTGACTTCTATTCACAACACCGATGTAGCCTAAAGAAAATAAAGTTGTTGTTTTGTTTTAACATTAATATCACCTGTTTTGTTAAATCAAATATATTAGTAAGGTCATCTAAGAGGGCTAATAACCCTTTATAAAGGAAGAAATAAATTTATTTCATTGAAAAGGGTCACATATAGGGCATGTGATTTGGGCAAGTGGTGGTTATATAATCTATAAACACATGGGATACATTTCAGATTAAATGTATTAACTAACTGCCCAATAAGAGCGTGACAGTTATAGCTTTGGTTCCTGATTAATCTAGAGTTGTGTCAAATTATCTAACTAGACAAGGGAGGTAAGTCATGGTGGGTTTTCTCTTTTTTCTTTCTGTTCACAAAACATGTTAAAAACATGTTATAATTATAAAAAGAAACTGTCCACATTCGTTTCTGATAGTTAACTACAAATTGACAATACCTTTGAATATAAAATAAAACATTAGAAATAAAATATTACTTTATAAGAAATGGACATCGAAGCTTGGATGGCCCAATATTTTGCCTTCCCCATGTTCCCTATTCCATCTCCCTAATTTTGCGTATGCCTCCCCAATTTCAAATTCCTTCTGACTTTGAAAGTCAGACATATTTATGACAACATGTAACTGTTATTGCTCAATCATTTTCAATGGCACTGAGTGCCAATTTTATGAAAATAAGCACTCTCATATTTTTGGAACAGCAGCATAATGCTGCCATAAACCAACTGCTCTTATCTCAGCATTGTCTATTGCTGCTACAAATTTCAAAGGCCGCTTTAAGAAAAAAAAATAAAGTGGGTAACATATCAAGGGGCATAACTCTAATAGTATTTTGTTTGTGTGGATTTTAAAAAGATGTACATGTACTTGCACACCTAAATAGAAAGTTAATAAATCTATTCATGATATTAAAATTTACTGTGTGGAAACCAATGTCCATTGGACAGCCCATTAAATGTTTTCTTTTATTTTTTTGAAAAGGACATAAATCACGAAAACATGAATTAAATGCTAAACAAATGTTTAGTACATTGTTCTTTAAAAAAATCACAAACACTTTTTAATTCAAAAAAATAAAACTAACAAGAAAACCAAGGCTCAACCTTTGCGATAGCCCAGTTTATTTTAGCTACATTTAAACATTATTCAAAATTTGAAACTGGTACTCAAAAGGATTGCCAGATTTTTCCTTTTGCATAATTTACTAAAATATTTACATTGTAAATAATTCCAGTGGATGAAGATTTCATGGACATGGAAATAAATAAGTCTTTAAAAAAGTACATAGCGTTCATATTTCAGTTAAAATGAAAAATGTTTAAAATGCTTATCAGTAGTTATACGGTTACCAGTTTTTGTTAAGGAGAACTAGATTGTGTAATTTAGTAGCTTGTTGGGCTACCACAATAAAACATTTAGGTCAAAGCCTGTAATAATGAAATAAAAAAACATTTGTAACAAAAAACTGAAGAGAAATTTTATAAAATTTAATAAAAGGCTAATAGAAAAAACAGATGGCTGTAAAAACACTATAGAGCTCGCCTGATATAGACAAATACTTTGCCAAAGTAAAATGTCTCAAGGAATTACCTCCTCCTGAAATAAAATATTTTATTACTGATAATAATATACAGTGGGTTCCGCTTAATTGAATAGCCTCCGTGCAAATGGAATATTATTCAATTACGCGGATTATTCAATTAAAC
>JAULBS010091363.1:0-17372 GCA_032355785.1 Symmetromphalus regularis | reverse complement strand
TATATATATGTATGAGGTGGATGCATGTCAAAAACGTCCATATATAGTGTGACATACTTTATTGATGGCCCCACAGACTTGGTATTTGCATGGTCAACACAAGATAAGCGGTAACAATACTAACGTTTGGTTACTGCTGTTAATATGTAAATTCTTTATTTATTTGTTTCATTTTTTGAGAGAGAGATGGGTTTTTCACTGTGATATATGTATTAATTTTGTTTTTATATGTGATACTTTTGAGAAAATGCACTTTAAAATTATATGTGTTTGTTCAATATATTTTGTTTGACTTTTCAGTTCTTTGGACCCAATTCCATTGATTAACATAGGGAAAAAGTATATTCCTTAAACGGACATTGACAAGAAAAATGTGAATAAAGGTATCAAAATATAAACAATTTATATCGTGTTACAAGTGGCAGGACATCAGACACTGAATCTGAAGACTGGTTCAAAACCCATTGGAGGTTGGCCCTCACTTGACTGTGTGTTATAATTTCCAAATGACATTCAGTAGCTGATAATTAATATATCAATGCACTGTAAAACAAGGGGGGAAAAAGAAAGAAGAAAAAATTATTTTGCCTAAAAATTACTAATGCTAGACGTTTTCAGTAATACAAATTTGGATATATTGCGAAGTGGCATCCTTGCCAAATGTTCTTTAAATGAGAACTAAAGTAAACAAGAACATTTTCTGTGAAGCCAACAATCTGAATATGTAAGACGTCTGCTAAGGTTATTTTATTATATTCATAAATAGTTCAGGGCAATTCCGTTGTGGGAGACGTACATCTCAGAGAAATAAGCATCAGGGAAAATTACTGTTGCATTTTCAACATTTTAACATATTAATTGTGCTTAGTGATACAATTAAACAGTGACAGACGTACACACATTGTGTAACGGCGTACACGTCTGATTTGATTTGATGTGTTTTGCTTTAAAATATATACCATTTCACCACTGATGCTGATTAAGGATAACAATACCTTAAAATGAATTTAAAACAAAGTAATTACAAGAGCGCATCCAGTGTGATGGTTAAGGGGTTTCACCCCTTTGACTTATTTTCTCAAAGCTATATAACCCTCATTTCAAAAAATTAAACTGTTCAACCTCTTCTTCACCGCTGTAGCCAACTGAATATTCAGTATATCTCAGTTTTCAGGTTCATAATATATCTTATATTTGATGATTGTCCACCTCTGTTACTTCCAAATGAGTTGCACTGCCAACACTTTGACATGTTTGTTCCAGTACACAACTGTCGACAAATGCATAATAGTAGTATAATACTGTACCTGTTGTAGACACCTAATATATTTTACAAGCGTTAATCAAGATGGGTTGATAGGATGTTAACATTTGTTCTGGCGATAAAGACAATAATTATTAATGTTTGAATTTAGCCTCACTGGTCGAGCGAACTAACGTCAGACTGTCAAGCTGAAAAGCGTGGTTCAAAACCCGTTTGAGGCTGGCTCACTCTTGACTATGTGTCAAAATAACCAAATGTTTGAAATCCAATAGCCAATGATTAATATATTAATGTGCTTTAGTGGCGTCGTTAAACAAAAAACAAATAATAATAAATCCTTACATAACAAGGTCAGTGATCTTTATGTTTAAGATATAAACTTATCTAACATAAAATAAAAAGTTATATGTAGTATTACAGTTACATATATTAATACTGCCATGTAAAAATGAGCTCTATATGAAGTTTTATTTCAGAATATTGAAGATACATGTACATTTTAGTGTGACGGATATACAGGAATTTTATGAGCTCCTATTAAATATTTATATGCATATTGCTTCTTATTTATAACATAAAACCATAAATTAGTATAGGAATTTATCTGCCTTTAAAAGCACTTTAGATTTATGTGTGACCGACGTACAGGACGAAGAAGGTGACATTAACTGGGTCTGCTCGCCTCAAAACGTGTCAAGGTGTTAAAACTATTCTTATGTTTCAAGTATGTCAATCTGATTAAACAATTTAAAAAGGAACGTCACCTCATTACCACAGAAAGTTCAACTTTAAAACGATAGACCCATTTTGTTTCCGATATAGTTCTGGGACCACGTACATTACCTTAAATTCTTAATCCCAATGTCATACTTTTCCAATGATACCAGACATTAACAGTAAAAATATATTTTCAAAAATTCTTGAGAAGGTTGATCTTTCAATGGAATTGCCCTTAAAACACCGTGACCCGATTTCTCGTTGATAGTTCACCTCGAAATACAGTTCATACTATTTAAAGCTATTAAAATGAATACTTAATCAAGTTTGAATCGTCAACGAGAAATATGATCTGTATGTTTCAAATTTTAAATAAATTGGTTAACTAGTTCCAAAGTAGTATCACAAATTCATTAAAAGAATATAAAAAAAAGAAAAGAAGAACAAAACAAACAAAACAACCACCAACCCTCCAAATCTGATAATTTTAGCTTGAAACACATTGAAATTAAGTAAGTTATCTATAATATAAATACAATAATTCTATTAAATAAATCTTCAAATTTTTTTTTAATCAAAACCATTGGGCTGCTATTAACAAATATACAGTTTTGAACACGGTAACAAATCTGTCGTTTTGTTTCATCCGATGTTTCTGCAGGCATGTATGATCATGTGTGCATGTTATCAACAGAAGGAGTCTACGATGACCTCGGATCACTTGGGATTCACAGTTTGGTATAGATAGCTGGATTCCACTAACTCTAACGCACACAGTACATCAAAGATAACATGTTTGTGTATCATCTTTAACAAGTGCTAATTAAATAGTTCTTATTGCATAATAATGATTAAGTATAAGCTGATTAAACTGCAAGAAGACTACATGATTTTTAGGCGGATAGTATTTAAGTTAGGAAATTCAAAACAGGAAGGTATCAATTTTGAAAATAATATATTTAGATATTTAATTATCTCATACATTAATTTAAAGATTTTTTTAAGGGGTATTCCTAACATTGTTAAGATACACAAATAATAATTAACCATTTTAAATGGTTCTCCGGGTATTAAGAAATGGGGCAATCCTCAACTTTTGAATAGGTAGGTCTACTTGTAACTAATTGTATATTGCTGATGCTTAACTTAATTTGTATATAAAAACGCATTTTTTTTTTTTTTTTTGGCAACATATCAAATATACATGTATATTTCAAAAATACATAAAAAAAAAAAAAAAATTATATTTAATTTTATAATTTGCGCATAATGTAAAGAGAAGGATTGTGGTGGTTTTTATTGTGCAGTACTGGTATCATTGTTATCTCAAAACTACAAGAAATACACCCCATAATTGTATTATTTGTACAGTACCAAATTAAAGGAATATTTCGACACAACTATGACATGAATTCATGATTCACCGCTTTCGTTTACAATAATATATATATATATCCTGTTCGACAGTGACACTGTGACTACAACTATACAACATCGAAACAACAGTATCCTCGTCAGCATCAAATTCGAACACAAGAAAAATATCCAGAGATGCTAACAATGTTATCAATATTTGGAAGTTTCTCAAGAATATAAAACCAGTGCTGGTGAAACGAACCGACACACATAATTATTGTATTTAGATCTTTATTTCAAAAGTGACTACAGGATTAATTTTATGCAACTTAAATTATTGGAGATTTTCAGTGGTCCAATAATAGGATATCGGACTCTCAAACGGAGGACCACAGTTCACAACCTGAAAGAGGCTAGTGTCAAAATTTCCAAATTTTTACATCCAATAGTCAATGATTAATACATCAATGTGCTCTAGTGGCGTCGTTAAACAAAACAAACAGACTTGAATTACTGAAACATCTTGTCCATGGCTTTTGGGAAAATATACAGTGAATTCACTTCAGTTCTGAGACCACTTCACTATAAAGTCTAGGATACTTTATTAATTTGTCATTGTGTATACAAATCACTTCAGTATTAAGACCACCCCACTATTGCGGATTAAGACCAGTAAAATGATACCCATTACAATGGCGGATCCAAAACATCCATTTAGGGTGGAGGCCCAGTAGTATGACGCCGATTCCTAGCATTTTTTTAAATTAAAATAATAATAATAAATTTTAAAATGTTATTTAAATCGCAAAATTTAGGAGTGGCAAACTGTTTTCAAAACTGTTTGACAACATTAAATAAAATATTTGCTTAGCACTACACCATTATTAAAAACAATTTTATTATGATCTATGAATGGTCTTAAATAGTGAAGTTTCACTGGATATAGCTTTAAATAAATGCACTGATTGCTCGGTACATTTATCAATTTGTCCTTTCGTTTTTCTTTTTTTTCTTTCTTTTAAATAAAAAATAAAATAAAATAAAACCATCCCAGCTGAATATGTAATAAAATTTGTTGTTAGTCTATTACTGGCAGTCGTATCCTGTTTCAAATCATCCAATAAATCTTTTAGAGTAAGTAAAATGATTAATGTGTGTCATAGTAAATCTTTCTTTTAAATACGTTATTGACTAATCTGTAGTTATCTATTAAACAAAACTCCGAGACATTATATTAAGTCGGTAGTGTTTCTTTATGTCACATACTGCACGGAGAACGAGATAAAGACTTGAGGGCAAAGTGGAGAATGGTACGAACATTTTATGTACTTATTCAAGAAAAAAGAAAAACATACTCAATTTACATAAATGAAATAGTAGCAAATCTTAAACTCCAAGATGGTGAGTAAAATCACAAAATTATATACAAAAACTTTTTAAATTAAAAAAAAAAAAAAAAAAAAAACCAACAACAACAAACGAACAAACAAACAAGACAAATTTTTGTTTAACAATATTTTATTCCATTTACGGGTGGGATTGGTCATCGACAGGCTATAAGCTTATATTAGGACCTTTCCCTACATTTTATACATACGAACTGAAACAAGATGACAAACTAAATAACTGATAACTAACAATAATAAAACATAATAGTAGATAATAAACATAGAAGTGATTTGACTTCATTCAGCAGGTGGTTTTTTTTTTTTTTTTACAGAATTGTCCGTGTACAAATTTTAAAAATCTCCACCCAACACGTATTGCGAGTATTAGTGTAGTATTCGTCATAACATGATATATTTCAAAATCAGTTTAGTGTCTTGATTTGAAAGTACGATATCAAACTATTTTTACATAAATTCGAAATAAAAATAGTATGTATGTCTTGTCCTTTAAACCTTGTCCTTCGTTCTATATATATATCTGTCTGTCTGTCTGTCTGTCTCTCTTTGTTTGTCTGTCTGTCTGTCTGTCTGCCTGAACGCCCGCCCGGCCGTCCATCCATCTGTGTGTGTGTGTGTGTCTCTCTCTGTGTCTGTGTGTGTGTGCATTTACAATAGCTTGTATATAAAATAATGTCTTTATGCTATGTATGACGACATCGGGTTTTTTCTTTAGTACTTTAGACCATGTGTCACAGCCACGACGTGTTAGATAGTGTTTGGTATCGGTAGTAATGTGTTAGGGTGTCGTTAAGCAAACATACCTCGACAATCAGTGACATGGAAAACAAGAGTTGTCCTTTCTTTGATGTGTCACCTTTACCTGTGCGATAGACGGCGCAATTTGTTATTGTTAAAGCAGCCTGTTGGGCGCGTCCTGCATTGAAATGAACAAGCTATATATAGATATATTACCTTAACTATTGACTTACCTTGTGCTCCATTTTCTTCATTTAATTAACATGAAAACTTTCCATTGGTAAGTGTATTTTTGTTTAATATATCACTCATTTTGTATTACGTACTGTAGCAATATTTTACCTGGTCAACATTTTCAAAAATGTCTTGAATGTAATATAGCATTGTAGGTCAACTATAACTTGAATAACATTGTGGTTCGGTTACCTCTAGCGATTGTACAACTTGAATGTTTTAAGATGATTGTCTAAGCGTTTCGTAATTTCTCTTTTTTCTAAGATAATACATATAATGCATAACATTGTTGTTTCTTTTAATTAAATCTTTAATCATTTACTGACAATAAACAAATGTTTAGAAAATACACTGTGTACTAACAGTAATATATGGAAACATTAACGAAGTAAATCATCAAAAAGTGTGTATTATTTATTTTGTTTGTGCATTTTCACAGATAACCAAAACCGTTATTGCGTTATTGACCACTACATCACGGAGTAAGCAAAATCGTTGCTGAACACTAAGCTGTCAAGCCTGTCAGCTTAAGCTTGCAACTGACCACAACTACACGGTCATGTGACTAATTAATTAGGTAACAGTGGAGAGGACAGGTGAAAGTGTGAATGGTCAGCTACCGTGTACTGTTAGTTGGAAATACAGCTACATGTAGTCATGGTCATGTAGCCGGACTTTCACGAGAACTGGGTCAATCAGCATTCAGGTGTGAATTCCACCCGGACTAACAAAAAGAAAGCACAACAAAGAAAAATGAAGCGGAAAATGAAGATCTTAGTTTTGTTGTGTTCCAGTGTGTTCTTGGTTTATGGAAAATTTACAGAACCTACAAAATTATGTGAGTATTTTATTTTTATTAAAAAAAAATATTTTTATGTATAAATGTTATAAATGTGCTTGTAAAACTGTTTCAAGTCTGTTGCCAGTTATTACGTTCAAAGACCGTTCCCTTTTAATGTATAAAGTAACCCTTCAAAGAATCCTTGAGTGTAAGGGTGTATATGGAGTGGTTAATATTTGAGGCAAATTATCATTTTATGAAGTAAATCAACAAAGTTAGGGGGTCTGGATAAAGCAATATTTTACGTTTTTATTAAATATACGTGTTTTTCGACGCAATTTGAAAAAACAAAAACATTTTCATTTCTTTTTGAATTTATTATTATTTTTTATTTATAATTATTATTTTTAGAGGATTGGCTATCAAAATTAATAGTTTAATAAACTATTTGAAAAAGTAGAATTACGCCAAAATGTCAGTACATTAGAGATGATTATAATACCATTGCTCTGGAGTACATGTTTCTTGTAGTATTGCAAATAGCTCAGGACATTATTAACCACCCATCAAAATGTACATCATTAGTCTTCACTTTCCTTCCTTCATGGCTCCATTCTTTATTAGCTGTCTGTAAATAGTTGTAGTAACATATGTTTGTCATCTTGACTGTAAAAACATTGTTAAACAAGTGTTATCACATCAAACAAGCCGTTTAGGATTAGCCAATAGGATTAAGTCTGTTATTAAAGCCTCTCTAAGTATTTTACTATGCAAATGTTTACATATTAAAATTACACAAAACTTGGTAATTCAAATATTTTAAAGTAACATGTATCCTTATAACAAATTATATACTTTCCCACAAACAATCGCTAGAATGGACACTGTCTTTCATAACTGACATACTAAACAAACTATCCGTGGTCAGTGATAGAGTGGACAATCACGAGAAACAACCAGTTATTTGAATAACAATATGTAACTAACGGTCGTTGAAAATGCTTATTTACAATTGACACTTTCTCTCATTTGATGTAATGCAAAATGTGAAAACTCCTTATATTGTTCTCCCACCATGGTATGTAAAACTACCTAATATTGAGTTTGATCTAGTACATCTGAAGAAAGATTGCACTAATGCACTAACTTTAAAAAACATTTCTTGGAAATTAAGAGTAGACAGAGTGATTTTATTCATGTTTATGTGTGTATCATAAGATGGTAATGCTGTAGTCTCTGCAACAGTGTTCCGTCTCAAACGATTTCCATAAGATTGGCTGATTCAGCATCATTATTTACTGCGAAACACAGGCAATACTTTTTATCACGAATATGATTAAAAATTCTGACGAATCAAAGATTATAATTTTCACATACTCACTTTCGTGTTTCCAGGCTTTATAATTATAATATAAAACTGAAATATCCATTAATAGGGATGGCTATACGAAAGTTTGTCTTTTTTATCATTTAAAAAGAAAGTACTTACTCTTTTGTTGGGTGAAAGTCATGTTGGCATTAGGGCTAATGAAAATTCAGATATAGCTGCAAAGGCTGCTTTGAATTTGCCTCGTGGCTATATGGGTATCCCATATGCTGATTTTAAATTACCTGACAACAAATACATTTTATCTAACTAGCAGGGTGAATGGAACAGTACAGGTGAGAACAAGCTTAATTTTATCAAACCAACTTATTCAGGTGATTGACAGTCCTATAGAGAGCCAAGGAAGGATGTGATTGTCTGGTGCAAACTGATTATATTGAATATGCTTTACCATATTATAAACCAGCTCTTTACACTCATTTATTTATTTAATTATTTAATTATAATTAACTATCATGTGACCCCTAGTTGCCGATATTTATTTTTACCTTATAGGGGTAGATGGGCGTTTAACAAATATAAATTAATTCTGGTATGAATAGTTCATTATTAATAATCATCAATGTTAGTGTGAAAATGAATAGAAACAATAAAATATGATAATACTAGTATATACTATTAATATTCTATCAACTACATGTAGATTGAATGCTAATATTGTAATTCAATCAGTTGGCATTTTAAGTGGTAACTATTAGTTTTGAATGATGGCGTGGATTAAGTTTTAAATTTAGAAGCAAAGAAAAACAGAAGAAAAAAAAAAGAGTTAGTAGATGTGTTAACAATGTTACATGTGGGAAAGGACAAACCACAAAACGCTGGTTATTTAATATTTTGCTTCCATTGTTATTCTCGGTCAACCGCAAACAAGCTTTATTTAAACACTCTATTTAGGGAATGCGTCTGTACTGACAAGACAAATAACATTTTTATATAGTCAGACAGACACACAGGCGCATATTTTATTAAAGTCTCACCTTATTCGTCTTGTATTCGGTTTACCTAATATCATTAAACATAAATATGTACACACACACACACACACACACACACACACACACACACACACACACACACACACACACACACACACACACACACACAACACGCACACACTCAAATTGGTTGACTTCTGATTCTATATACATGTATATATATAATTAACCGTATAAATGCAGCAGACACGAGTATATTACTTAACGTTTGATTAGGAAGAGATGTTGAAAGAGTAATTTTAGCAATTTTATACTAGGGAAATCCTGAGGTATGAATTGTTTGAAATTCAAAATTGTAAGTCCTCTGAATATAAAACGTACTATATTCTATCGTGTTCCAAGTACGGTATACCAGGGCAAATAATAGTGAAACATTACACGAACCCGTGTTGTGTAACAACCCTTCCTGAAACAATTCCTAACTCCGCTACTGCCGCAAGTGAAGAACATATTGATGAAAAGTGAAAGTATTGTGAACCATCACACACACTCTGTCAGCCCTGTGATTCAATACAGGTTACCATAAGATGAACATCCATGGTTGTAACACACGATGTGCGGTTCATTCACTTGGTATATTAACTTCTTTATGACTGCAATTTATTTATTTTTCATTCTTAATTTCCTGAATTTGTATTTACAATTGTTTTATTTATTCAAGTAATTAAATTTTTTTTATACTTGTGATATGTATTCTATTGTTTATTATACATGTATGTACTGTATAAGGTCTTTACACCTATTATTATTATTTTTTTTTACATCTAACCACTGTTTGACCTCGTGTAGCCGATATGTATTTTTTGTGCTGGGGTGTGGGTCGTTAAACAAACAAACAAACAAACAAAAAACTAAATCTTTAGGCCTACATCGTTACCAATTGCTACACTACAATAACAGATGCTCATAAGATGAACGTCCATGTTGTAACACACGATTTTCAGTTCATTCACTTGGTATATATTTTAACTTCTCAAGATCATAACTACAATTACAGATTTCTAACTTAAAGTACAAGACACAACACTAATTCTATGGTCATCAAATCTTGCGTAGTTCATTTATGTTTATTGTTTGTTTGATTTAGCAACACTTTTTTTTGTACTATATTCCCTCCAGTGTAGCCAGCAGGAGGCAGAAGAGGCGCTTGCCTCGTCTAGAATTTCCGCAGATCCCCCCTCCCTACCCCACCCATGATACTGATATTTATTATCCATATGGTTTAAGCTCCAAGCGTCTGGATTTGCCTCGGCGTTTTTCCCTCTGTGGCTGCAGCACATACTACACACACTATTCCTGTATAAATATGTGAGTGTGATAGTTGTTGCACATCCATGAAATGTGTTAGTGTTAGTTTTGCAATCTCCGGCTTCTTAAGTTGTGACTAATGTTATGAGTAATTCAATCATTTATAGTGTGTCACGATTTGTTAGTACTTCCGCGATATGTGTTTGTATAGTATTATGATAATTTTATTGTATTTATTTATGTGACACGTTTATACAAAAAAAAAAAAAATCGTGATTATTTTCTCCTATAAACAACATGAACTTGTGAACAAGAAAATATACGAGAGTTCACACCTATAGTAATACTAATAGAGTAGTTACATAGTCAGACAGCACTGGTCAAGGTTACTGGAGTTGAATAACTCATGACCAGTCTGGTAGATGGTGCATTACAGTTTCTACATAAAAACGGTACCTAATTACATAATGTAATTCCTCAAAAATAAATAAAAATCTAGACAGACTGAAGGGAGAACATATCAATATTTAATGTGTAAGCCTTGATAGTCCAGCTGTAGAACGTCGAACTCTCAGGCTGATGACAGTGGTTCAAAACATTTTGGAGACTGGCTCACACTTGACTACATGTCATAATAACCAAATACACTGTCATTATTTATATATTTGTTAATATTCTCTATAAGGCATTATCTGGTTTCAGTCTAGGAGAAATCGTATATGCTTTTTGATTGATTGAATGATTGTTTAGCTACCCCCAGCACAAAAAATAAACACCGGCTATTGGGGAGGTATACGTTTTGATTTTTGTTCAACCTACACACGAAGAAAGAAATCCATTTTAACACTACACGTATGATATGTATATATTTTGTTTGACTAAAACACCCATTCTAACAAAACTATTCTAAAAAAAAAAACTTGAAATATAATGTCATTGAAATGGGCGACATGTAGAAGCAGACAGTGTATTAATCCGCAAGCTCATTTTCTATTCTATACAGGTAATATTTGTTTTACGATTGAGGTTCACCTCATATGACCTGCTTATCCTAATCTGTTTAAAGAAGGCCCGCGTTCTTAAACACGGTGTTGTCATACTGTATAGCACTAGAGAGGATTCGCTGTATGTGTACGTAATACATCAACAGTGTATGTAATACATCAACAGTGTACCTAATACATCAACGGTGTACGTAATAATCAACGGTGTACGTAATACATCAACGGTGTACGTAATACATCAACAGTGTACGTAATACATCAACGGTGTACGTAATGCATCAACGGTGTACGTAATGCATCAACGGTGTACGTAATACATCAACGGTGTACGTAATACATCAACGGTGTACGTAATGCATCAACGGTGTACATAATGCATCAACGGTGTACGTAATACATCAACAGTGTACGTAATACATCAACAGTGTATGTAATACATCAACAGTGTACGTAATACACCAACAGTGTATGTAATACATAAGCAGTTTACGTAATACACCAACAGTGTACGTAATACATCAACAGTGTACGTAATACATCAACAGTGTACGTAATACATCAACAGTGTAGGTAATACAACAACAGTGTATGTCATACATCAACAGTGTACGTAATACATCAAAAGTACGTAATACATCAACAGTGTATGTAATACATCAAAAATACTTAAAACATCAACAGTGTATGTAATGTATTAAACGTGTATGTAATACATCAACAGTGTATGTAATACATCAACAGTGTACGTAATAGATCAACAGTATACGTAATACATCAACAGTGTATGTAATACATCAACAGTGTATGTAATACAGTATACGTAATACATCAACAGTATACGTAATACATCAACAGTATACGTAATACATCAACAGTATACGTAATACATCAACAGTGTATGTAATACATCAACTGTGTACGAAGCACTAGAGAGGATTCGCTGCATGTGTACGTAATACATCAACAGTTTATGTAATACATCAACAGTGTATGTAATGATTTAACAGTGAGTGTAATACATCAACAGTGTATGTAATACATCAACAGTATTTGTAATACATCAAGAGTACGTAATACATCAGTAGTGTATGTAATACATCAACACTGTATGTAATACATCAACTGTGTATTATAATGTAATACATTAACGGTGTATGTAATGCATCAACAGTGTATATAATGGATCAACAGTGTATGTAATACAGTATACTTAATACATCAATAGTGTATGTAATACATCAATAGTGTATATAATGTATTAACAGTGTAAGCAATACATTAACAGTGCATAAGAAACATACACTATTAACTTATTTTAATTCTTGACTTTTTTAAACAAAAAATAAAACAAAAATAAATATTAAAAATAAACAAACAAACAAACAAATACATATAAATAATATTGACTATTTCATAACTAGTTACTTCATACTAAATAATACTCGGTGGTTTATAAACGTAAACAATGTATCGTATAGTAAACGTGACATACTAATCCAGTTGTAGTATACTGAATATACACACACATGTACACTGGAGTATACGTGTGTAAAATCACCTCGTATTGGTTTGTGAGTTGAAGCTGTCAAGAGAGATTCAAACACAGATTCCTGTGTTCATCCATGCATGCATAATAACGGTCTGAATTCACACAATATAAAGTCCAACACGCTACACTGAACATGCTTCATAATTTTCAAATCATATTTATGTAAATCTTTTAAAATTATTATATAGTATAACAGTATTTTTCTTTTATCAACCGCTTAGATTTAGGACCGGCGCAACCGTTTAACTATTGGGGTCGGGAGTGAGGGTCAGTGATTTGAAGGGCGCCTTCAACGTGCTTAGTAAATGTACCGCCATGCCATGCCAACAATATATAATGTATGTTTTCAGATGTAAATGCAAAATCCAAAACAATTATAAATCAAACTGAAATGCTTACACCAGACATTAAAGATTTATATATTTTATTAATGTTTTCCTTAGGATATTCTCGGGATTGAAGTGAAAACAGAAGTGTGCTGTTGACACAATTTGTCGCAGGTGAAAACCTACATTTTTGTTTTAACATCGTAGCCTACAGCAGTAGGCCTATGTCACTTTAAAGACATCATCGTAATAAACATGCGTATAAATAAACATTGTCACGTTGCTTTGTCTCTGCGTTGGAGGGGGGGGGGGGGGTATCTCCGAGCGTTATGTAATATATATATATATATATATATATTGGTGTGTGTGTGTGTATATAGCGTTACAACCGGTTGGGTTGGTGTCTAATTTATACAAAAATAGCGTTACGTAGTATTTGAACATCCACTAAATATATTGGTGTACGGTTGTTGACACATTAGTTTTGATGCTAAACGTGATCACCAGACATATACATTCAGTTTTTCTTTGTGACACTCACTTTAACATTAGTGTGACAGATAGCTGCATGTTTAGACTCATATGTTTAGACTTATTATTATTTTACTACAGTCAACACCTACTTACCTGTCGACAATATGACGTAAACATAATGCATCGGTTTGTTATCGATATATCAACACTTGAGCAGCATGGCGTTTCCTTCTAGCTATGTATATGTATACGTATATATAATTTAGTTACGTGTTCTCCTTATTGACCTGTATGAAATGTGGGCTTTTAGTGGCGCAGTGTTAACCCCACAAACACGATGAACACATTTATCAAACGTAATTTTCACGGTTAAGTTATAACTGATGGATTTTAATTATTTTATGTATTATTTTTATGTTTCAGCCAAAACCAATCCTGGCCATCACACCATACACCACTTTATTTTATACCACGTAACCCCGATACAACATCCCACCCACTCTACCTAACCCAAAACACCATATTCTCAATAATGTATTCACCCATGGCCTGGCCCCTGTCTTTTAAGTACTTCGCCCCATCCACCTACGATACTTGAATCTTTCGCCCCACTACAGCTGAAAACATGCTCTTGCGGAGCCTCTAAGTTTCAGCCTAGTCAGCCTTATGAATAATACGCCATGCTTATTCTACCCAGCCGCAACTCGCCCACCCCAGTCATGCGCAGTTCCGTGGGAGGAGGGGGGGGGGCGCACCCGGCGCAAGCCCTTCACCTAATTTTCGGGCAATGAACATTTTTCCTGTGTAAATCCTTCGGCGCTCGCAAGGTCGGGCTTCGACCTCCATAGTTGCGCCCGCCCCTATTAACAATTGCTGGAACCGCGCCTGACAGTATACTTCTTACTCCCAAACCACATATCCAACCAAACCTCTAACCCTCTCCTGTCCAACAAATCCCCGTCTCCTCACATCAAATCTCACCAAAAGTCAAATTTTCCAATCATACCAGTCCCTTCCTCTATGTTAAGATTTTGGTCAATAATTATAATTGGAATATCGAGTTATTATGTTATATCCTATACATTTAACAATATAACTGTAACAGTGTGTAACTCATTCAAGATAAACATCACTCCAGATCATATTTACCTAGCGTGATGTCATATGCAGTGGCGGATCCTGAAAATACATTTAGGGGACCCCAATAATATGATGCCGACGGCCACCAATGTCCTTTAACGAAAAAAAAAAAAAGTTATGTAAATCACAAAATTTAGGCGAGGCGGGCACCTGGCATCCCTTCAAGTTCCGCCACTGATATGTATACATAGATAAAATCTATAACAAGTAGCCTACACTTTGATAGCAGTACACAGAATACAAACAAACAACGCACACAGTTTATACGTTCTAGTAACTTGTCAAATACGTATCACTGTCATTTTATCTATTGTCGATGTTAGCTTCTTGGGTAAACAAGCTGATAGTGTATGCATGTTCTCTATATAGGATTACAGTGCACATGCCATTAAATAATCTGTGTACAATGTCCTTGTATTTATCTTCTATGAATGTGTGTAGTCAAGTTGTAACAGTAAGCATTAATTTCTTATTAATAGATTTATCAGTTTTATAGGGATTTTTTCTTATTGACACGAAAGGAAACGATTGTTGGTTTAACGACACCCCAGCACATTGTTTATTCAGCAGCTAAAAGGTATCCCACATATGGTGTGTTTTAGTGACTTAGTCTTGAAAGAAAACTCGCTGCCGCTATATATGCTACTCTTTTCGATAAGCAGCAAGGGATCTTTATATAGCCTACACTTTCCCGCGCACAAAACTGCACATACCACGGTCTTTGATAACCAGTTGTGGACCACTGGTCGGTGCAAGTGGCTTTCACTTATCCATTAACCCAATTCAATTATTATGGCAATAATAATTTATTATTAAATGAGGGAAATAATTGTAATATCCCATTTACAACATATACATGATTTTAAATCTTTTAAATATAATCACATCTAATTATAAATTTATTAAACAAAGGATACAAAATACGGATACATGAATAAACATATTTTGGGTGCCATTCTTCTTCTTCTGTTAATGTTAATTCTACCACAGTGACACTATTAAATAACTTGATTGATTATATCTTGTAATCTTTCCCAGTTTGCTTCATTTACTCGACTATTAACTTACAAAAACATTAATGTGTATTTGGATATTTTATGCATGTTTCCTGTCCTCAAAATCCTTGAGCAGTTAAATCTTTAGATCGTGTTTGATGGTGTGAATGGTAAGTTATGTTAAATTATGCTAACTTATGTGAAAAGAAGGACTGTTACACAACCGACTGTTACAACTGCAGAAGGCAGTCTGAACAGACATTTATTGACGTTTCTCGTTCTCACGCTTAAAATGATCGTTTTATAACAGCACACTTATAATCACCGGCTATTAAATGTAAAATACATGAGTTATGATAAAACATGGGTCATGGTTTGCTGAAGAAACACAGTCACATCGGATGAGACGTTACTCAATAGGTTGTTTTCTGTAGCTTATATTTCCTACATAGAGGACACAATATATCTGTGATTTTTATAAACCCGTTGTAGCAAGTGCATACATGCTTGGGAAGGACGGGGGACACATCCTCCCACATTTTGGATAGGGGGATGCCTATATAATTATACCCGTCCCACTCTGAGCTTCGAAGAATTAAAATTAAAATGCCTAAATAATAATCTTTACCAGTATTTCTCTTTATTGTATCAATGTAACACAAACATATTGTCTTTGCACAAATATAACGAAGTATACAGGGGTCTATAATGGCGTCAAACCTGAGGGGAGGGTATGGGGGACACATCCCCCACTTTTTGGAGAGGAGTATGCCCCGCGCCTACACTTCCAGGAAGCGATTTTCGGTAGAGGTTAGGGCCGTCTTAAGAATATTTGAGGGCTCTGGGTAAAGTAATGTACTGGGCCCCTAACCCTAATCCTTATATGAACCTTAATTTTTATTTTTTCAAATTGAATTTCAGGCCACCTAAAATCATGAGCAACTGCCCAGTGTGCCAGTGCGATAAGACGGCACTGATAGAGCACTGTTTGGGGCTGAAAACCCCCAGTACACTGACTTTGTTGAAATAGATCGATGCACAGAGCTAATTTCCATCCCTTAATATGTCTGGTAACATGATAAAGAAAGCCTTAATAATCTACTAACAATGTTAATATTTTAATTTCTAATTGTAAAATGATTTACCGTATTAAATTTAATATCTTAGATGAGCATTCATATTTAGTGTTGATTAAAAACAATGGTACTAGTAGTTTGTAGTTAAACATAAATTATGGGCAAAAGTTATTCCCAATCCAGCCATACCCCCTCCCCCATTGGGGTACTTTTATTGTTTATAATAACATGATTTGCAGAAAAAAGGTTGAGTGGCGTAGGGCTTTATTTTTGATAGGTTTTATATGGCTTTCATGATTAGCTACATTTTGACAAATAATATAGGCTATGTAGCCCCACCCCTGCCGCAATAATCTGCGGCGTCCATTTTTGCGAAAATAGGCGCCCTAAAATTTGCATGTTTTATTAAGTACGTTGTAGGCGCCCTTCAAATGACTGATGGCGCCCCTATTCTATTCTGTCGCCCCCAATATTTAAACGGCTGCGTCTAGTCCAAAATGGACGGACTGCTTATTGATTATCGATTAATAGTTATAATTTATTATAACCGTTATTGGTTGGCATCCCGTCCAATGTGGGCCATATACCCGCTAAAGAGCAAAGCTCTGCAATTTACTGGCTACAAACGCTTCAGTTTCCGACCAAAACATTACAAGAAATATGTAGATATACAATAAAATTG
>JAULBS010091352.1:0-17373 GCA_032355785.1 Symmetromphalus regularis | reverse complement strand
ATAACCCATTTTTGGTTTGCACAAATTTGTTACAGTTGTCGCCATTTGCATTGCATATTTCCCTCGATCGTTTCCGATGGACCGTATACATATGGAAAATCATTTTGTCAGGGACTCGATGTTGACGGAAAAAATCGAGGGAAACCGAGATCCCGTCAAAATTGCGTATAGCCAATCGACGTCTCGATAGTGTTTTTGGCGAAATCTAGGTCATTTGTGAAAGCGTAAGCGACCAACAGTGTCACGCGGTCACTAATGTTTACATTAACTTTTGATTGGTCGCCAGGGGGGCGACCGCCTGCAATGTTTCAGTCGCCAAATTAAAAAAATGGTCGCAACGAATAGGGCTGTTCCAAAAGGAAAGAAAAAAACTGCGTCCAATAGTCGCGGGTAGTTATCAGTATGTCCGTTCGCTGAATTTTTTCATCGCGAAGATGACGTAAAAGGTGACACATTTTGGAGTTTTGGAATTATGCGTATTTATTCCGAACTTGTTCGTTGTTAGTGAAAACATTTGTTATTTATTTATTCCTCGTTGAGATAACAAACAATGAATACGTTACTAACTTGACGCCGGTACAAAAACATCGTATGCATATGTGTTAATTATACTGAAAAATGTATATATAAAAATAAAATAAAAAAAAGTGCAAAATGTAAACAAAATTTTAAAAAATAAAAAATAATTAAAACCAAACATCTTCCTACGTGGTGAACTTTCTATATAAATTGCACACGTGCGTGATGTTCGACATGTGTGGAATGAAAACCAGATATTATTGCGAACACTACTCTCGATTTAAATCACTCCCTCGAGGCGTCTGTTCGCTGAACGGTTCAGCTTTCTCGTGTTCTACTATCTGACGCTGGGTGGACAACTGATGACTCGATATCCAATCTAGTGAAATAATCTACCATGACGGTCACTAGCGTATTATATTCTTAGCTCAGATCACTTTAGTGGCTTCGAATGTGGGGGAATTTCAACAAAAAAATAAAAATGTATTTCCCTTCCATTTGGATCAAGGATTGGGCAAGTTGTTCCCCTTTATTAAATTTCACAAAACGCATTTCCGGTACAAGTAACGGAGTTCCTTATGTTTGTGTGAAATAATTATAGAAAGAGTAGTCCCCTTTACGAAACGTGTGTTTGATTCAATAAAAAAGAGATTAATAGGGAGTGGGTCTTAAAATAATTACGACCAAATTATAATGGGAAAAATATTACAAAATTTTGGCCAAAGGAATATCAGACTCGTAAGAGCCAGTTTTTAATATGGTTAAAAATGTCTCAAATAAGCCGAAAACACGTCAGATTCGCTATAAAGGGAGTTAATATCTTAAAAATGTTCTTGTTGCGCATCGTGCCTGAGACGCCCGCGGTTTCACATAATAAATTTTATACACCCATAAAAATTAACCTCACCCTCTCTCACTTTGAAAATCCGACCAACGTTACTGCATGTTCAGACCCTTATGCCCCTCCCTCGTCCTCTTACCCCTCCCTCATTCCTCCTATTTCGTCTACGACAAAGTAACTAACGCTTATGTTTTGTATATTTCATATAATACACAGTAAATTGTTCCTCTTTTAGACAGGGGCATTAGATAAATCGTGTAAAAAATCGTTACTATAGTAAATAATTATGTTGCAGCCCTAATGACAAAATGACCGTAGGACAAACATGGTCGTTATAACTTGGTCTTACTGAATTATAAACTAGCAGTTGGCAGGCGCTGATGCAGAATTTCAGAAAGGGATGTGGGGGGGGGGGGGTCCAAACGTGATGGATGAATAGGATTGTGGATTTTTTTTTTTTCATGTCCTTCCACTCGCAAAATATATCTTTTAAAAAATTAAATACGAGATAGGGGTGGGGGTGGGGGAGTCCGCTACTGGTTGGGATACCAATTACTACTACGTGAAATGAATATGATCGTAATAACATGCATACCTCACGTAACAACTACGGGAACGTGTACAGACTGGAAAGAAGCGTATCCCGAGGCATATATTTCATTACAGTTTATACTAATAGTCCAGATCGCTATAGCAACTGATCACGTGGAAACTGATTTGCTAATATAACATGAAATACACAAGTCTCCAAGTTAATGAAACAGAAACGTGCTTATTTTCTATTTTCGCTAATTGCCACGTTTATTAGGCTCGTAAATTTAACTAATAAGCAAGGTTTAGTGACGTGAGGAAGTCTAGTACGTATTTTGAAGTTGTTCGAGCGTGGTAGTTTTTCTAAATTGTGTGTGCCTTCCAGCAAATCGTATTTACTAATAAAATATAAACGATTTAAACTGCGAGCGAATGTTATCTTATACGGACCAATCTTTACACAACAATGTGTTCTAGAGGCGTCGTTAAATAAAACAAACTTTGCTTTACTTTTTACAAAATAATAATAGATCTGATTTCGTTTTGAATCACCTAGCCCGGAATTCGATTCATTAGAAAGGATTTCCAATCATTGGATCTGAACTTCGAATCACTCCAGGAGAGGACCAATAACATTGTTTACAACAAAACTCGGGCTGTTTGATACATGATTAAAAATAATAATAGATCTAGTTTCGTTTTTAATCATCGGAATCGCATTTCGATTTACCAAGACGTATTTCGAATCAACGGATCTGAATTTCGACTCACGTAGGAGATATGATCGAGTGCGCTCTTTCGATTGCTTTGGTACTTGAGAAACATGGGAATCCGACAGACGGCCCAGTCGATTGGGAAGTTCTTTGTTGCCACTAATAGCCGGAATCAGTCTCACGTAGCAGACGAACAAGAACACTGCACCCAACACGCCAAGGTCACCCGTTTCTTAGTTAGCTATTATCTCCTTACGTTTGTTTGTGTCTGCCATTGAACGATAGGAAGATGATGTTGTTCCTTAGCTTCTGTAGTCCATACAAACCCACACACGTATCAACAAACACGCACCCACGCACTCACCAATTTAATAATGCAACCCTTGAAATTAAGAAAATGTCCACGGCAAAATAAATGCTATGGAGAAATAGCATGTATTTTCCACGGCACTTTTATCGTAAAGTATGCTTTATTTTTAATAAGAAAAAATACATCTTGAAAAACAATGTGCCGCGGAGAATGAAAATTCCGCGGCAATCTCGACAGTATTGCCGATTTCAGGGATTGATAATGCATGTCCTAACTTTCTCCTTTCGAATACCTGCATCCATGTACGGATTTACGGGGTGAATAAATTAGGCATACACACACCCCTACAATGAGTACATTCTGAATCCATACCATGCACTCTCCACGCACTCACCACGCACTCTCCACGCACTCACCACGCACAAGCTAACGGATTTGCGGCTGATAGATACTCAGATCGAATCGCAATCGAGACATGGATTTTTAATCATATCGTCTCCAACCCAAAGTGAGTGCTCCGCAAGGTTCAGTGAGTAGGTACACTTACACCGAACAGTGGTCCACAACTGGTTTATCAAAGATCGTTGTATTCGCTATTCTGTCTTTGGGCTAGTCGCATTAGTATGGTGGCAGCGGGTTTCGTTTCTCCTACTAACACTAACCTCTGTCCCAGACAAACAGCACAGGAAGCTAAGCTGTGTTCCCAGGACAGCGTGCTTGAACCTTAATTGGATATAAGCGCGAATATAAATACATCCAACCAACAAGTTCACTCACCCGCTTCCTCCAGTCCCCTATGTTTCTTCCCAAGCTAGATCATTATGATATGTATGAACTTCCTTATAACTATTTTAATGCGTACTAGATTGTAAATTATTTTCCATCGTATAATGTAGAAATGAATAAATAAAGCCTGGCAGATCGCCAATATATTCAAATCATATTGTGCGTGTAACTAGTATATATGTTCACAATCAATAATTTTATATTTTAAAGGAGCAGTATTATATTTAAACATATTGATATTGAAATATTATGTGTATACCTTTAGAATATATAACCAAAATACGTAACATGAACATTCCGAAAATATCTCATAAGCTGTAACATGTAGTCGCCAAACGCTGGTACGGAAGGAATAATGAACGACAAAAAGAGAAATTTATTTTTAGAACAGCGCTTTTTGGAAATTAGATGAAGTTTAATCTGATTATCCTAAACGATAATGGATTATCACAGAGCATCTGTTACTGTTATAGATAGGCGCCATGTGTACATTGCTAAAATTGTGTCTGATAAGATTATCTGTCGTAAAGCTTGTGTTTCAGCCGCCTTTGAAACCCAGCCACATCACTGCAAGGTCATGTAAACACAGACAGACCGAAACAATTTGTTTTAAGTTTTATCGGTATTGCCATGAACGTGACTTTGTTTAAATACGTCTTTGAACTTTGAAAAGATCCGTGGTTAGTTGGTTGGATGGCTGTATTTATTTTCGCGTTCATATCCAATTAAGTTTTCGCTGTCCCGGTAACACAGCTAGGCTTCGTGTCCAGGACTAAGTTTAGTGTTAGTAGGAGGGACGAAACCCGCTGCCGCCACTAATGCGGCTACTTTATTGATAAGCAGCAAGGGATCTTTTATATGCACTATCCCAGACAGGATAGCACATATCATGGCCTTTGATAAAGCAGTTGTGGACCACTGTTCGGTGTAAGTGGTGTTCACCTACCCGCTGAGCATTGCGGCGCACTCACTCTGATTTGAAACTGATACCTAAATTAAAAATAAATGCCTCGACTGAGATTTGATCCCCGTACCTGCCAGCCGCGAATCCGCTAGCTTAACCACTGGACTACCGTGACCGGATAGTGATTCGTGATTGTATTTCTTCCTAGTAATCCTCCGTGTTATTGTCGTCTTCTATCACAAAGTAAAGTTTGTTTTATTTAACGACGCCTCTAGAGCACATTGATTTTTATCTTATCATCGGCTATTGGACATCAATCATATAAAGTAAAGTTTGTTTTATTTAACGACGCCTCTAGAGCACATTGATTTTTATCTTATCATCGGCTATTGGACATCATATGGTCATTCTGACATATGTATTTAGAGGAAGCCCGCTGCCGCCACATAGGCTACTCTTTCCGAAAGAGGAAACACCAACAGGAGAAATTTTGGAATGAGAGGCCATTTGTTTTGTTCTTTATATAATAATATTAATTATAATCATTATTGAAAATTCCTTTTCTTTACACCACAGAACTGACATGTTAACATTGACACACATTTACGGCCCCGTTTCTTTATTTATTTATAGATTCATGGAAGTGAGATAAAATACATTTAATCATGTTTATTGAATTTCTTTTCAACTGATATTAATGAAAAAAATAATAATAATAATTTTTTTTTTTTAAATTAAACAAATAAAATAAAATAAATAAAAATAATACTAATAAATAAACATTCGGCAGATCTGCAAATAAAGAAACGGGGCCGTAAATACATGATTACGTTTTATATTGGATGACTCTGGTATGTATATATATATATATAATTTCTTTATCATTTTTAAAAACCAATATTTCTGCAATAACTGTACTGTATGGCCAAATTTTGAGGCTCATAACCCATAAATCACATTTTAACCACACCCTTAGAACACATTGATTTATTAATCATCGGCTATTGGTTGTCAAACATTTGGTTATTTTGACACATAGTCAAATTTAAGCCAGCCTCCAACGGGTTTTGAACCACAGTCATCAGTTTTAGAGTGGAACATTCTACCACTGGACCACAGAGATGTACTCAGGAATATCCGAAGGAGGTTCAAAGTTATTTATAACAATATTAATTATTAATTAATCGTTTTATTTCCAATCTTCTTCAGAATTTCTCACCATCATTTAAAGTATCTCGGCATTTTTTTTTTCGTCATCCATTAAAGATTTGTTAGGAAAATATGCGCAAATAAAGTAATTAAAAATATCTTACGGCTCCGCAGTCTTTGAGAACGTGATAGTGGGGCCGACAGAATGTGTTTCTCGTCTTGGCATTACATAGTGGAGCATATCGAGCGATCAGATAGCAAGGCCTCGTTCGAAATCATATTAAAACAAATCGATATCGACAGTTTTAACCCGGCACGCTAAACCACGCACTCGTTTCATGTTTAATTCGCCACAGACAAAAATAAGCGTCCACTGACGTACGTAATTACGTCCACAGAAAGAAAGAATAAAAAATGCTCTAAAATAGTAGCGGCAATATTTTAAAATGTCTAATAGTATTCATTTCGTATTTAATTCTCTCAGACAAAAATAAGCGGTTTACTGACGTATGTGACAATACCTAAAGACTATACCCAAAAATGGTACACCAAAACAGTAGCGGCAATATTTTTAAAGGTCTACTCGTATTCATTTCGTATTTAGTTCTCTGAACCGCAGCCAGACAAAAATAAGCGGTTTACAGACTATGTGACACCAACAAATGGTACACGAAAACATTTGTGGCAATATTTTTAAAGGTTTTATAGCTGAAACATTTTTAACGTTAAAACACCTTTATTATTATTATAAATATTACAAAGGGTTTTCGACTGAATTTAATATTTTGGTCCTAAATAGCTATAATAATAATAATAATAAAAATAAAAACATGAAAGTAAAGTTTGTTTTATTTAACGATGCCTCTAGAGCACATTGATTTTTATCTAATCATTGGCTACTGGATGTCAATCATATGGTCATTCTGACTTATATTTTTAGAGGAAACTCGCTGTCGCCACTTAGGCTACTCTTTCCGATAAGCAGCAAGTTTTTTTTTTATATGGGACAGGACAGCACATACCACGGCATTTGATGAACCAGTTGGGAACCTAATAAAAATTAAAATAATAATAATAATGTTTTTAAATGATAATAAAACATATAATAATAATAATAATAATAACAATAACAACCAAATAAAAAGAGATAAAAAAAAAGTATACCAGTTCAAGTTTGATTTTAAAAAAAACATTTTTTTTTAAAAAAATTTTCTGTTTAAGAATGCTTGTTGACTGAGTATAATGTTATCTCGACATAGTATTGTTTACGACTTTGATAACTGATTGCTTTTGTAAAGCGTAACATTTCTAAATGTCACGCTAATCCGTGCGGTCGAGTTCGCGCGACTGATCTACGAGTAGTTCCTGTAACTAGAGCCCGTTCGTGATGGGAATAATAACTGTTCTCTGTCTGACAAAAGCAATAAATGTGCTGTAATGTACACACGAGTGATATTGATTTCTCAGTGTAAAACCTACACTGGAATATTCACATCAACCGCCTCGACAATCAACCAATTCAAATAAATACTGTCTATTTCGTAAAGGTCGGATTATGAGATATGAATTTAAAATTCATTTTTTTTTCTTTTCATTTTTATTTTGTGTATTCTCTTACTTCAACTACTACTACTAGTACTTCTTCTACATCTTCTTCTTTATTTTATTTAAAAAAAAGATATTATTTTTATTATTATTATTACATGTATTATTATTATTATATCATTTATTGAATTATATTAAACAGTTCATGTTGCGACTCAAGGGATTTAGAGGTATTATACATTATTATCTACTTCTTCTTCTTTATTTATTTTTATTTTTTATTATTCTTATTATTATTTTAAATTTTTTTATTATTATTATTACATGTATTATTATTAGTATTATATCATTTTCTGAATTAGAGTAAAGATTTCATGTTTGTGCTATACTTAATTTCAAAAGAAAGTATACCAGGTTTTAATGGGGAAATGTAGCAGGTTTCATCTGATGACTATATGTCATTACTAAATGTTTGACATCCAATAGCCGATGATTAATAAATCAATATAAGTTGAGTTATAAAAAAAAGTATATAGGCTCTGACAAGAGCATAGACAATAGCTTAGGCAATAGATCCGATGGCTTAGTTGTTAAGACGTCGGACTCACAACTAGTGGGTATTTGGATCAAATCTCAATCGAGACAATTGATTTTTAATCTCGATAACTGCTCCAACCCAGAGCCTGAGATTAAAAATCCCGTGACTCGACTGAGATTTGATCCCAGTTCTTACCAGCCGAGAATTCTAAAGGGCAAACAACGGGGCCACTCTTTTCCGATAAAGAAAGAAAAATAAAAAGGTTTATATAAATATATAATGACTGTCATGGGAATGCTTGACCTGTAAACGCAGATAGTGTTACATAATGCTCTATTAGTCGGCAACAACAACGTGTTACAAACATCGATTCGCATTCCGGGTTGATTCGCAAAATCGACCGGCCTTTTAGCAGGAAAGGAGTTTTGTTACATTTCCAACTTGGTGGCGACGCCGTGTTTCTCGCGCCATCAATCAGTTGTTCGTTCTGACGACTCAGTCTTTTGTGATCGTGACTTTTTGTTAACGTCACGAAACGATAATGCGTTATCTTTATATTTCATGGCCGCCGGAACTGTGGTGTCAGGCGCAACGGACGCCACCCGAATAATTTGTCCGGAAGCCATTAAGATATTTTTTCCAGTATCTATATTTCAAAATTTTCCCGGACTCCTTAGCAAATTCGTTGCCCTCAACGTCGCTAGTCCGCCGCCCCAATGTCACAATGATGTACACCAAATCATTAATCCTTTTGGAATATTCACTTTGGTTTGGTCAGTACCGATAATGTAAATACCATGCTTCCACTGAGATTTGATCTCAGTACCTACCCGTATCTGGTTTGATGGTGTAACCGTTATACCAGAGGCAGGTCACCATATCTAGCGTTTCGTGCTCACTTGTATAGAGGCACCAGAAACGGACGGAGTCGTAAGACATATTGCCGGTTTGAGATAGGACATACATTTTTATTTTAAGTTTCGATATTATCAATATGCATTATGAGAACGTGTCTGATACAGATGTTATTACAACAAATGTATTTTAAACGAACATCACTAGCGAAAAAACAATTTTATATATTTATTTAATGACTCCCAACCACCCCACCCACCCACCTTCACCCCCACCTCGCAAGATAAATCGATCCGGATTCACGTTATTTTTTATTGATTGATTCGTTCATTCATTCAATTCATTCATTCTTTCATTTATTTATTCATTTATTAATTTTATTTATATATTTATTTATTTTATTTTATTTATTTATTTTTACATGTATTATACATACAGATCAATGATATTAAAACGTATATATAATATGCATACGAGTTGTAGTATAAACTGTATCCTACGGGATCGAGTTTTGTAATCTATTTATTATACATCTATAGAGTTTACATTACCTTCATTTGCAAGTGAAAACATTGAAAAAGAAAACAAATAGCGAAAAGATTCAGTGTGCTTACGCCGGCGATCTTCATTCTGATTACAAGTACATACAACTCCGTAACAGAGCTGACGCAATTGGGGAGGAGGAAAGGGCACTTGGCACCCTCCAGTTGTTTTGTTGCAATATTTACATTACGTTGTAGGCGCCCTTCGAATGGCCCCCTATTCAATCTTGCCCTCCAACCATCTATTTAAACGGCTGCATCAGTACTGCGTAAAGTCGTATAAAGTCGCTTAGTTCTCATAGTTCTCATAATCCATTTAAAGACAAAATTTTTTTTTATAATATTAAAAAAATAGAAGAAAATATATTTGATTATTCGTCAAATGAATAGAACAAATTTAATACATTAAAAGTATCTCTTTTTTTAATTATAAAATATACCATTAATAAACATATTTTTTGAAGAACCGTGATGTAAAAAAAAAAATTGTTGCTACGATACGATAACTCATCCTTCGAAATCCAAGGGCAGTAATCTGTTAAAACTATTATATAATTGGTTTTCGGCAGCATTATACAGCTGTCGCAAAAAATAAATAATTTATGCAGTATACTCATTTTCTCAAAATTGGCGTCGCAGTGCCATTGTAAAACGATTTACCGATGTCATTTATAGGACTAAATTTGTCTGATTTTAAAAGTCTGCTGTGATACCGTTAGTGTCTCTACATCTAATGTTACTTGGTACTCTCTCTAATCTATGTGAAGACACCATGAACTTGCAGGAAAGGTCAGAAGATGTTGACTTTAGGTTCTAATATTTACCCAACAGAAGCACGAAGTTTCTCTGTTTGTCATCTTCGATACGTCGCAGTTTCTCAGGTCCCTAGCCCGGAAATAGTCAAAGCCCAAGAAGAATCAGAGTACCTAAATAATTATAGCTTTAAAAATATCACAAATCGTTAATTTGTCGTGAGATACATTAAAAGCAATAAATAAAAGATAGGCTGAACTCAAAATATTAGTTTTAATTTGTTTTTCTTTCAGGCAAATTATTTATCTATTTATTTATTTGTCCTATCAATCCAAATAGATTGCTTTGTTTTAAATGAATGCAGAGAGACACTCGTTTATTACACATTTATATGTATTTGCTTAATACAGATGAATTAAGAAATCAACATCGTGTATGTTTACCGAAGACGAATTACGGAATGAAGAAATTATTAAACATCTGTACGTGTATGTTTACCGAAGACGAATTACGGAATGAAGAAATTATTAAAAATCTGTACGTGTATGTTTACCGAAGACGAATTACGGAATGAAGAAATTATTAAACATCAGTACGTGTATGTTTACCGAAGATGAATTAAAGAGTGAAGAAATTATTAAACATCTGTACGTGTATGTTTACCGAAGATGAATTAAAGAGTGAAGAAATTATTAAACATCTATGTGTATATTAAACGAAGACGAATTATGAAATGAAATATATAAACATCTGTACGTGTGTGACAAAGTAAAGTCTGTCTTATAAGCGGCTATTGGATGTCAATCATATGTTCATTCTGACATTTTTAGAGGAAACCCGCTGCCACCTCATAGGCTACTCTTTCCGATAAGCAGAAAGGGGTATTTTATATGCACCGTCCCACAGACAGGACAGCACATCCCACGGCTTTTGATGAACCAGTTGTGGACCACTGTTTGGAATGGACTGTAGGCGTATTTTAAACGAAGATGAATTACGGAATGGAAATTTACTAAACATTTATACGTGTGTGTTAAAAAAAGACGAATTACCAAAAAGTGTTTAAATTATTTACAAGTTAATATCGATTAAAATAATTAATATTTATTCGATCTCTTTCTTAATAATTATTTCTGCCAAATTCAATCCCAATTGTTTAATTAGTGACGGACTGAAAATAACAAGCAGTTTAATTAAACGTTAATGATCGTGTTTATTGAAACTCTCACGTGCCTGTAACACAAATCTGTCACACACACCCTAAGACCGAGAACACCGCTAAACACTGAAATATCGACCACACAATCAATACACTAAAACTGACACTGCAATTTGATTGGAGCGTCTTAATATTGACACGCAACTCCGCGGCCTCATGCGCCAGAATCGTGCAATATATTCCTGACAACGTAGTTCCTTTGTAACTCGAATCTTTTCTTATCGATTTAGTAATCTGACTTAATCGCGTTAAACAGGCTTCCTCAGACATAAAATAAAGCGGATTTCGATGGGGACATTTTGTTATTGGTGATAATCACTTGAAACATCTAAACGCCGCTTGGTGTCACTCAACGTCAGCGAGGCATGCGCAATGACGCTCACATGTGAACGGTACGAAAATACTGATTGGCAGACAACTGGCCCGAGAAATGGGATATCTCTGGTTAGAGTCTGGTTGGAAAGAAAAGGAAAATGATACTTGTTTAAAGATATTGTAGGACAGCAGAAAGGAATACCGTAAATCTTTAAATAGAGACCAGCCTTGAAAATATGCCTGTTTCGATTAGAGAATCGTGAAAAAATAGTCTAGGTTATTGAAACATTTACGGTATTAGCATGATGGCGATGTCTAAAATTGGTGGCAGACATAATAAACTAGAAATCTAGCGATATTGACAAAAATATGTATTTGATTTGTTTCCAATTGTACCGTATTTTAAAATTTAATTATCACAACGTAGACAAAAAAAAGAGAGGGAGAGACTCGTACTGCAAATACGTTCTAGTTTTTACATGTATTTTGAGTGTACGGTGTATTAAAATAGGAAGATATAGTGGTCCACACTTGCTGCATCAAAGTCCGTGGTATGTGCTGTCCTGTCTGTGGGACGGTTCATATAAAAGACCCCTTGCTGATATCGGAGAGTAGCTTACATGGCTGCTGCGGGTTTCCTCTAAATACATGTCAGAATGACCATATGACTGACGTCCAATAGCCGATGATAAGATAAAAATCATTATCTCACCTCCATGTAAAAAAATTTAATCCCATTGGTTGTTTGCCAGTTGACAAAAACCCTTAAGGTCGGTTCATGCTTCTCCGTCGTGAGTGTGTTCATACTCAGTCCGCTTTCCTCAACCTCGCCAGTCAACAAACGAGTGCATGCCGGAATTTTCACGTGCGTTTTTTACGGCTGACAATTCATACTTTGCGTGTCGTTGTTTTCTGCTAAACTGGTGTCATAGCCTGGTGGTAAAACTGCTAATATGAACATTTGTGGGGAAAAAAGTAAAGGAAAATTTATTCTTTGTTTTTCAGAATCAGTACACCATGTAGTGTCCCAGAAAAAAAATCCCCATGTTTCTGCCGTGTGATATATTTTTTACAGCATTTTGAAATTTGGGTTCCAAGAGGTAGGGATAACAAATTTAAGATTTTAGTCACTTCTAATCTTGTTATTGTAATGAAAATTGGCAGAAAGTTACAAAAATCCATACCCTTTACTAGCATCAACGGGCCAATTTGATTCATCATGATTCTATGTTGAGTTTCATTAAAATGGTGTTTTTGCGAGCAGCCATCTTGGATATGTCATCTTTATTCTATGAGGTGTACTGATTCAGAAAAACAAAGAATGAATTTTCCTTTACTTTTTTCCCACAAAATATATTTTGCTCCCAGGCTATCATACAAGTTTCAATACATTCGAACTTCGTTTATGAGAAGTTCGTCCTCAATAGATGAAAAGGGAACTTTTTTAACACCAGCCATGCTTATTTTCACCTGAACAAAGTGGAAACGCATCACGCAAAAAGATAAGTAAAATTCATCTCGTGCGAATTGGGAACGGATCAAGCACGCGCATGCGAAAAACATGTCGGTTTCACTTGCTTTGCTACGTCATTTTGCGTGCGCTTTATGCGTGAGTTTGTTCGACGCATTTTTTTGGTCGGCAACCTTCTAGCGACTTAAATTTCTGTTCCGCATTGAGGTCGGCGAGTGAAGCATGAATTGGCCTTAAGAGTGTGGAACTGATTTATAACACTACAGAAATTATGTAATCTAATAGTGGTAGTTACTGAGATCAAATCTCAGTTAAGGCATGGAAGTTTTAATCTCCAATATGTTTTCAAGGACATGTACAGAAGACTATCTAACCGGAATCTAATCCAAACATGTTTATAAACCAGTATGAACATAAGAGTGTTGAATTGGTTTATAACACAAGAAAACTGATTTAATCTAATGGCTGGTAGGTACTGAGATCAAATCTCAGTCAAGGCATGGAAGTTTTAATCTCCAATATATTTCCAAGGACACAAACAGAACACTCTATCTAACCGGAATTTAATCCAAACATGTTTCTAAACCAAACTGACATGGAAATTTGCAGATAAACATATTTTCAAGGACATACAGAACACTATAAAACCAGAATCTAATCCAAATATGTTTGTAAACCAGATTAAACGTAATAAGTGTGGAATTGGTTTATAAAACTAGAAAAATGATTTAATCTAATGGCTGGTAGGTACTGAGATCAAATCTCAGTCAAGGTATGCAAGTTTAAATCTCCAATATGTTTCCAAGGACACAAAACACTCTAACCAAAATCTAATCTAAACATGTGTGTAAACCAGATTGCTTATAAGAGTGTGGAACAGATTTATAACATTACAGAAATTATGTAATCTAATGGCAGTAGGTACTGAGATCAAATCTCAGTCAAGGCATGAAAGTTTTAATCTCCAATATGTTTCCAAGGAAACGTACAAAACACTCTAGTAACCAGAATCCAATCCAAATATGTTTGTAAACAAGACTGAATATAAGTGTGGAAACGGTTTATAACACAAAATAAATGATTTAATCTAATGGCAGTAGGTACTGAGATCAAATCTCAGTCACGGCATGGAAGTTTTAATCTCCAATATATTTCCAAAGACACAGAACACTCTAACTAGAATCTAATCCAAACATGTTTGTAGACTAGACTCAACGTAAGAGTGGAACTGGTTTATCACACTAGATAAATGATTTAATCTGATGTGAAATCAGCATATTTGATTAATCCAGATCGATCCTATTTAGAAAGGATTCACTATAGCAGACGCATACTATTGGCAGAATGCCACGGAGAGTTAGTGTCATGGATATAGGGACGTCACTGAAGAACTATTTATACTGACAGCAAGATGGTAAATTATTAAAAGAATGACATTGTTGTGCTGGTGGTATTTTACCTATAGTATGTTTATGCTACTTGGAACATTGATTACTTTTGTTTGCGTGAACCTAGGCGAAAAAGGACAAATTTTGGAAATAAGAAAAATGTCCTATGTTCCAATTTTTTTCATTACTTTGTTCAACAATAATTTAAAATATTACCCATTCAACATAGTGTAAAACTTGATTATATTTGACAATGGCAACATACATGACAGACGACATCATTACAAAGTGAGGTAACTCACATTCCGAACATCTCGGTCACTTCCGGTAATATTCGTATCTCATCGTTTTTGCTTTAATAAATAAATCTTTGCAAATATGGCATTGATATTATGTTATGATAAATGTATTTATAAAATAATAACCACATACCATAAAAATACATTATACAAATAATTACCTAACATCCCCATTCCATATGTATTTGTCCGACATCTGCAAAATGGCGGTCAAATTAACGCTGGCTCGAAATGCCAAAACAATACTTTTGACTGCCGTATGAACAATACAGAACCAATGCACACATTAATCCAGAGAAAAAATAGGACATTTTTTTATTTCACAAAATATCAACATTAATGCAGTAAGTTATATATTTTGGTTTTTATTCATCAAAAACCATGTTCCAAGTAGCGTAAACAGACTATAGTACATGTATTAGTTAGGAAAGAAATGGATATAATCTCCAAGGGTAATTTATAACATGAAATTATGGTTCATGGTATATACAAGTTATATGATTAACTGAATTTTTATTATAAATTAGAGCCTCCGTGTTCCAGCAGTAGGACATTGTACTCTCAAGCTGAAGACACATGTTCAAAACCCATTGGAGGCTGGCTCACACTTTACTAAGTGTAAAAAGAATGACGGGTGTGTGGCACAGATGTCCACAAGAGACAAGCACCTGTCATGGTTCGAGAGACAAGGACTGTGATGTGGAGTTGGACGGCAAAATGTTAACAGATGGGGGTGCAGTCAGAAAAGGATGAAAGTAGTATATCAAAGGTGGAAAAGGAAAGGGGACACAGGGAAAACAAAAAAGTGTAAACATTTCAAAATGTTTGACATCCAATAAAGGATGATTATCAAATTGATTGTTTAACAAAAAATAAACATCGCTATTGGGGGTTCGATGATTAACAAATCAGTGTGCCTGGTAAATTGGAAAACATGTGTCTATACCATTTCTTTTTAAAAGCAATAAAATATGTTTCAATCAAAATACATGTAGACCACATCCCTTGTAGTGTCTTTGTCTCTTTGTTTTGGGCTATTTTCTATTCCAACCAGTGGTCCACAACTGGTTCCTCAAAGGCCGTGGTATGTGCTGTCCTGTCGGTGGTATGGTGCATATAAAAGATCCCTTGCTGCTTATCAGAAGGAGTAGCCTATGTGGCAGCAGCAAGTTTCCTCTAAAGACATATGTCAAAATGATCATATGTATGACATCCAATAGCCGATGAAAAGATAAAAATCAATGTGCTCTAGAGGCATCGTTAAATAAAACAAACTTTACTTTGTCTCTGTACGCAAGTGTGATTTTTATACTGTTTTATTAAACAGCCTGACACCAGAGCACTTGAATATTTTGTCACACAGAACTAACAAGGTAACGGTGAATAAATCTGGATGTGGGGAAAACACTGTTGTTGTGACCACAATGCAAATGATGAGTAATTTGCATGAGAAAGCCCAAGTGACCTTGTCACCTGTCGGAAAGGTCAGCAGTGGAAGCTGGCTAGTAACAGTAAACTATTAATGATTTTAATCAGATCCAGACTTCAAGGATAGAACGGCTTGTGATGACAAACGATGGTTGTCAGGCACTCTCCAGGCTTTGTCCATACTGGTATCTTTGTTTTTCAAGTCTTGTACAACCGGTGATACATTCTTACAATTCAAAGCTAGCATTTTATCGTCTCAGATGCCAGATTAAATAAAACCCAAAACTTCTAACTTACAAATGTAAGATTCAGAAACCATCTTGGATTTCAAATGTCACAACAAAAAGGTGCTAATATTTTGTGTTTTGTACAGAAAGTGAAACATTCTAACATGAAACATAGCTGTGTACAGGCCTGTGCAAAGCTGGTCATAGACCCGGACGAGATGGAAAATGTAGTCCCCCATTTCAAACTGTTCATTAAGTATTTTTGTTATCAGTGCTAAATACCAGGGGTAGTTGTTCCTCTCAAAATCGTCAGCCCATGCCAACTGGCACACCTGACACCCTCCCACTCACCCCTGTCAGGGCCAGGTCAAATGTTACCGACAGATTATGTAAAACAAAACATAACTAACTTACAAATGTTAGCTATATAGATAATCTAGCAATATGAAAAACTGCCCATCTATCTGTCCATCCATCCATCTGTCTGTTAACATTTGCTAAAATCTTCTCTCTGACTTGCCACAGTGCATGTGCCAATAAAAAATTGAACTGTCAAATATTTTTTAATTTGTCCCACTTTAGGTAGTTTAGTGGTAGATTGTCGGACTCTTAAGCTGATGACAGTGGTTCAAAACCTGTTGGAGGCTGACTCATACTTGGTCACGTGTTAACCAAATGTTTGACATCCAATAGCCGATAATTAATAAATCAATGTGCTCTACTGTTGTCGTTAAACAAAACAACAAAAAATTGTCCAACTGTAATATTCATTTTAAAATAAATGGCAACTTTTTTACCTTTATCGTGCATGTCATTTATATACCCAACCAAAAAAGAAAGTATAAATGCTGTTTACATTTTTGTTTCATGTGGTGATCACAGTAATGGTCCATTGGCAGCAAACATATGCGCAACTTGTGATATTAATGCACGCACACATGTACATGCGCACACACACACATATGCCATGAATGTTGTCTGGTTTATGAAATAAATGACTATTGATTACATGCATACTTTCTTTTTTGGTTGAGTATATT
>JAULBS010091351.1:18828-32726 GCA_032355785.1 Symmetromphalus regularis | reverse complement strand
TTACCACACCAAGCAACAGATGACCCGAGGTCCTTAGTGCCATCTTTACCTGAAAACAGCATCAAATATTTCATAGCCTGTTTAACAGAGCTCAATCAGTCATTTCAAATATATTCTAATAATTATGCTATCATTTTAAAAGAATTATCAGTCCAGATGACAAATTCAGTTTTAGAATAATCAAAATAATGCAGTCAAGAAGGTTTACAAATGTGGATTTAATTCTAGATCAAATCCTATTAATTACTGCAATAAACTTCATATCCTTTCAACAGAAACTAACAACTTATTATTTTTAAACTTGGGCTTCATTGTCTTCCATGCTGCTTGCTGTCAATGTTGGTCTCAAATACATCAGCCTTTGTCAGTTTATAATAATAAATTTACCTTTGGCTTCAATATGGCATCCACACTGCTGTCAATGTTGGTCTCAAACACATGAGCCTTTGTGAGTTTCTTGTCCCAGTGGGCAGCAAGCCAAATTCTCGCCAATGGCCCTTTCTTGCTGAGCACAAAATGTGCATAAAACATCTTGAATGTTTGATGTTTAACTTAGTAGCACCTGGAATGAAGTTAAAAACTAAATTAAGAAATCAATGTTTCACAAATATTTATGACAGTTACTAGTCCAGGGGACAGTATTTCGAAATCTGAGGTAACTGAAAGTCGGTTCACGTGGTTTTTACCTAGGTAACCCTTTGTTCAGTTACGTGAATTATATTTGCGTAACCCGTGGGTTACCGGGTAGGTTACCTCAAAATTACATTGAACTTATGCTAAAAATACATCACTTTTATCTCAATAAAAGTTAAAATAAAATACAAAAGAAAACAGTTGGGATTTTTATTAAACACTTCCAGATTCCTTTTTTTGTTTCGCACTGTCCAAGCTACTTTCACTTTATTACAGTGATGTTCCAAATGTTTGTTTTTGAAAGCTCATTCAGCAATGTGGGTATTTTAAAAACTTTTGTAAGACCTGTTTACGTTAAAACCGTTTTCAGCTTCTGTAAAATTATAGGCAATCCGATATTATGTCAACATAATTATATTCCTAAAGATGAAATAGCAGCAGATAATTTAGCCATCCCCAGTATCCATTTCATTAAAACTTTTGGCTTGACTCTATACTCAGCATTTTTAGTTTAGACTGGTCGCAATTTACAACAGTTGCAATATAATGTTGTCTACTGGTTCGCTGCGCATCAAGTATCTAAAATTCAGTTTAAAACATTTGTCGGTATACTTGTACGTCTGCGTGAATAAACTTCCTGTAATCGTGAAGTTTGCAAGTTTTAATTTCTGAATATTTACAGGTCACGACATAACCAATTTGTGGTTCGCTCAGAGATTTTCCCACCAAATAATTTTTTTTAATTTAATTTAATTTTTTCTAACAGTCATTTTTTTAATTTTATTAAAATATAAAAAATAAATTTTATAATCTCCCGTGAAAAAAAAGGGTCATAGACGAAGGACTACATGAGAAAAACAAAACACATTAATTTATTACATTTTGTTTTTGATGGGTTCACTTCTCCCATTTTTATCACACTTCTCCCATTTCTTATGGGAAGGGAAAAGTCACTTCTCCCACTTTTTCTATCCTAGATTAGTGCCTGTATTGTAGATAAATTTTTCAAAAGCTTTTTGCGACAGTACTTCTGATTGCCGTTAATTTTATGTAATTGTATAGTTTTAATGTAATGATGCACAAATTTCCTCCTACGCCATCCCAATTTAACAATAAGTTTTGACAGGTGGAAATTTTGTCACCTGAGCATATCCTAGTCTTACCTAATCGTATTGAATTAACATAAAAAGCAGAGGTTTCCCCAGAGCGATTAGCCGACGCGGCCCGTGCTCCCTTAGCTCGTTAAGTAAGCGTCTTCATGTCTAGTAAGTGCCTTAGCTCAAGTACCGTGTCGGCTTAATTTGCAAAGTGCAAGGTGTGATAAAAAAGAAAAGAAAAAAAAAGTTGTATAATTTTACTGTCTTCAGCACAGTCACACTTTCCGACTGGAAAATATCTCCCCAATAGGCTACTTCAAGTTAATCTTGTTTTAATCGTTCTTCGAGAATATGGGCTATTGAATAGGATCACCTAATAATCTGACTGAGACAGGCTTGCGCTGAAAAGATTTGCATGCACTGCCATCACATATCAATTAAGACATCAAAAAGATAACCTAACAACTAAATAAACAACATGACATGTGAATTTCTTGAGTTAAACATGCCCTATTTAATTATTGGTAAAATTACTTCGCTTCGATTTTATGACGTAAACGAAAACACATAAAAGGTTAATACTATATATTTTAACAAAAGATTTAACGCATTATTATGTAGATAGCTTACAAATATTTTCAAAGAAAAACATATATATATATATATTATAATTATTATTTTATTAATTGTTTTAGAACTTTATAATTTTTTAGTTAATAGGTTTTTTGAACATTACGTTTTTTGTTTTAGGTATGTTTTGCAGTTTATGCAGAACTTAAATAAGATTGCTTAGTGAGGGGATCTATGAAAAATAGAAGGATTAATGTTTTGAAGTAACAGTTGACTGATTAGTGGCATTGGCAAGATAAAGAAACAGAGATGACAATTTTTAATGAAAAAAATTAAACTGATACATGTCACACTTTTAGTCTTCCTTTTTTCTGTGATCAAATTATCTATTCACGAAAGTGAATTATGAAAATGTAAGCGCCTTAAAAAAATCCTGGGGAAAGCCCTGAAAAAGGTTATGTGATAGCATGCCCATTTAAATTATATAAAACGTTTAACAACATCAATGTTTACACTGTCCAATTAAATAACATAATCAATAAAATGAGTGTAGAGGCACTGATTTTCCCCAATAACGGAAACATGGACAGAATCGTGGAAAAACCTATCTGAAACAAAATTCCTGATTTTCTCCGAAAAAATTATTACTCGTCTGATATATGTATGTGTTATGAAAAATTTATTTTCATCAGACGATCAGCAGTCGTTATTTAATGGAGAAAACCGTATTTTGCTCAAATTCTCCAACAATTACGTCAGTTAAAGATTTATTACATATTTTGGGTAGATTTATTTATAATATTCGTAATAATTTAAAATGATAAAAATTGGTTTTCACGTTTGTTAAATAAATGATACAATTAAAGTCATTTTTTCATGTGATCGATTCTAATTATATTCAGAGATTTTCGCAAAAACTGAGAATTACCTAACTCAATGGTTTCAATTTATTTGGGTTTTTTTTTTTGTTGTTGTTCGGTTTTTTGTGTGCGCTTGCATGTGTATTTATTGGAAAATATTTCAATAAAACACAAAATGAAATTAATAAATTTACTGAAACAGAAAAATCTGAAACGGAAAATCAGTTCCTCTATGAGTGTGACTATTGCATGTAGCTTTTAGTAAAGTATTCCTCCTGCCCCCCAAAAAACAAACATTCATAATATCATGATTACAGACCAAAATATGCACACAAAACACAGAATTCTAATCGCTGTTATGAGGAAAATTAAAAATGTTTAAACTCCCCTTATATTATATTTAATCTCAACTCAAGCTGGCTGGCTCACACTTGACTAAATGTCAAAATTACCAAACGTTTTACAAAAGAGTGGCAAACTATACTTCATTACTAGTGTTCAAAAAAAAAAGTCTTTTCTTCATTTAATTTTTAATTTACCTAGTCATAGATCTACTTCATCGATACTTGTACCATCAACACCTCTGGGGTGATATTGTGTGTCTCAAAACTATTATTTATTTACAGTGTATCCAAAAGTAAAATACTAAGCATTTCATAACACTATTAACAGAACACAATTTGGTATTAATGGTAATGTAGGAATTAGGATAGCCTACCCTCTTCCGTAATCAATGAATCTTAAATCATTTTGGGCTAGAATCTTATCCATAACAAAACCTGTTAAGAGTTTAAAGCAAAACAATAATTTGTTATTAAATTCAATAAAACTGACCTTTTCAGATCAAAAGTAATTAATTAAAATATATTATACAGCTGCTTTTACCTGTATTATCTGCACTATTTTGATTGTTGGCAACAAGCCAAAATAAGTGGCGCAAAATTTTATTTTTGCAACCGTTCGATTTTACGAAAATCTTCACTACACTGGTAATATTAGGTGCAACTTCATTTTATACTACTAAATAAAAGTATTCTGAACACAATTTCGCCTCTCTGGGTTGCACAGATATAAATGTCTCAACATTTTGTCTTACGCTAAACAAACCGGATGCTCGATCTGGGTCGATTTGTGCGTTTATGCGCAACACTGACTGTGCTCAGTCCATGTAATGGCGCCGTGTTGCCGTCGTCTGCTCACAAAAATCGATAAAACTATTCATATATTTAGTTGATTTTTTTTCTCTCATGAACCCAATCCTTTTCAACATGGGTCTTTCATTTTTGGATCACCCAGCTTCATCAGAATTTTCTATACAAAATATTTATTGAACACAAAACCACAAGTTGTTAAAGAATTACTGATTTGAATAACGAAACGTCCGATAGGCTTAAACCTGTAGCAATCGACCAATCCGCTATCACATTTTAAATCTGGAAAAATTGGATTTCTATTAAAGTGGCATTATCAATGTTAGGTTTGCTTTTATCGACATATTGTTCTAAAATATATTGAAAAGATAATTGATCTTAGCGAGTTCGACTAATTGCAGCCGTTCCCCCCACCCCCCGCCAGTAAAAATCTAATTAATTAACGTTAGAATAAAGTGTTCCTATTTCCAACAGTCAGTAGATCTATATATACAAAATCATAAATTTATGTTTCGGTAATCCAATGACCTGCCGCTTCACAGGCGAACACACTACAGCTTGAGCTACATCCCGCTCCAGGTGTACACCACTTACACTGACACCTGGTTTATCAAATACCATGGTTTGTGCTATCCTGTCTGTGGGATAGTGCACATAAAATATCCCTTGCTGCTTATCGGTAAGAATAGTCAAATTAATCTGGTGACAACGACTTTCGTCTCTCCTACTAATAACACTAATCTCTGCCTTGAACAGAAAACACAGGAAACCGAATTCAGACCTCTCAAGTCTCATGATTTTGCCGTGAGACTCACGGTTTTCAGTAAAATCTCACGGTCTCACGATAAGCCGCAACGGTCTCACGATAAGCCGCGACGATCTCACGATAAGATAAACCACGAAAATCTCACTGTTTTTCTCTTGCGATAAAAAAATTCATTGTAGTTAAAACAATTTCTGTTCTCTCTCAGTCTATTGTATATTTATTACAGTTCCTTTTTACTTCAAAGTATTTATTAAAACTAATTTTAATGTTATATTTCCATTTTTTAAAAACCAGTTAAATGCAAATCAAAATAGGTTATGCAAATTTCTTTGGCATAACCTATTTTCCGGTTATGCAGATTTTGATTTTGTGCAGGTATGTAAAGTTGTAACAAAGAACATTAAATGTTGTATCATTAAACTCGTACTGTACTTTTATTGCTTTCTACACAAAAGAACGACCACTTTATTTTATTATGGTTAGCACTTGATTATGTATGAATAGATCAATATCTATTACTGAAATCTCCATGTTTTTGAGCTTTAATGTCCAGGTTTCCAGTGCCTCAAGGTTGAGAGGTATGCGAATTGGGCTCATGATTGTGTTTGAGCTTTAATTGGATATAAGCACGAACATAAGTACAACCAACCAGTAGAGGTTTCAGGCACTACCATTTTGAAAATACATCCGTCCAAAATGTCGGCTTGATTGATATCTTCGAGGTACCATTTTGTTTCTGTATTTTTCAATCTTTTTCGTCTAAATTAGTCAGTAACCCTCGATCGTTTCCGTCTACGTTGTGTGACATGCCAAGTGGTTTTGTATATATAAGTAATGGTCGAACGTAATATGTTTATTATCAGTATTTCTTTGAAAAGCTTTCTGTAAATAACTTTAGTTAGGAAAGTTAGGGTCAAGGCTAGAAATAAGACCAGTTAAATAAATAAGCTTGGTTTTCCCCACATTTTTATTTTTAAAGTGGGTAAGGCAGGCAGATTTTACATTCTGATAGTATAAACATAAAATGACGCCAGCTGATCAGACCCGGATTAACCATTAACATAATAAGTACGTGCTTAGGGCACCAAGGGAAAAAGGAGCACCACAGAAAGTGAAAAAAGACACCACAACCACATAATAAATTTAAAGTGGCTAACAAATCGGTATGAAAAGGGGCACCTCTCCCACAAAAAAAAGAAAGAATATTGAAACTTCTGATGAATTGGGGCCAGGCCAGGGTGTGTGGGTGTGTCAGGTTGGCCAGGACTTACGATTTTGAAGGGGCTTACTTTCCCTGATATTTAGCACAGATTACAAAAATACTCAGTGAGCAATTTGAAATGGGGGCCGACATTTGCCATCTGGCCCATGCCTATTACCAGCTCTGCACGGGCTTGACCATGGCCTCACAGTAAAGGCATCACATATTTCACCAGTGCCAAACGTTCTTTCTGGGTTTAACACAAAGCATTTAAAAAGGGGTCTATAGCTCAAATGGTAGTGTCCACCTATGAAGCTGTCGGTCGTCTGATCGATCCTTCTCAGTTGAGCCATTTGCATTTTGGGCTATTTTCTGTTCCAAGCAGTGGTCCACAACTGGTTCATCAAAGGCCGTGGTATGTGCTATCCTGCCTGTGGGACAGTGTATATATAGAAAAAGCCTTTCCTGCTTATCAGAAAGAGTAGCCTATACATGTGGCGGCAGCGGGTTTCCTCTAAACATATGTCAAAATTACCATATGATTGACGTCCAATAGCCGATGATGAGATAAAAACCAATGTGCTCAAGAGGTATCGTTAAATAAAACAAACTTTACTTTTAAAAAGTGTAGCTTGACCCAAAATCAAGACGGTAGGTTGTATTTATTTCCGTGGACTGGTGATGTCCAATTAAGATTCAAGCACGTTGTCTAGGGCATACACCTCACCTTCCTGTCCTGTCTGTCTCGAGCAGTGGTTCGTGTTAATAGGAAAGAAGAAACCTACTGTCGCCACACTAATATGGTTACTCACCGATAAACAGCAAGGATCTTTTATATATATATGCACTATTCCACAGGCAGCATAGCACATAGCCTTTGATAAACGAGATGTGGTCCACTGGTCAGTGTACATGTACACCTACCCACTGAGGCTCTGAGCCTTGCGGAAAACTCACTCTGGGTTGGAACCGATACCGAGATTTAAAATCCCATGCCTCCACTGTATTCTTTTAGGGGCCCTCTAACGAATACTCGGCATTCTTTAACATTAAAAATAATAATAATAAAAAATATATATATAATAAAAAAATTTAAATGGCAAAATTTAGTGGTGGTCCCTAGATCCGCCACTGCGATAGCTTAACCATAGCATTACAGGAGCCGGTGGCAAGACGGGTTTCCCCCAAACAATGCAATTTCCAAATAGTAGGCGTGGCTTATCACTGACTGCACCAATCCACAAACACGTTATTTAAGGAACACATCTGTGACACGTGAAAGTTCTTAGGCAGAAATAAAAACAGAAAGAAGTGAGCAGAACGTCGCGAGGTGGACTTTGAATTTGTTGAAATATTTATTTAAGTACTGATAAGTGGGCAACGATGTCTTCTACACAGATGTCACAGCAACGCGGCGACATCCCTGCTGATATCATGGTTGGTTTCATTGGAGCTGGTAGGATGGCTCATGCTTTGGCGAAAGGTTTCATTAGTTCTGGTAAGTGCAAGGGCGGGTCCACTTTTCACATTGGGGGAGGGGGACTGGTGGTTTGTGCCACATAGGGAGTTTACATAATCTTGGAGCAAAAATGGAAGCATTTCCGCCAGAAACCCTCCTGTTTCTATCTATCATTCCAACAATTGATTATTTTGATGTGAATGCTATTTAAAAGGTAAAATATCCACATGAAACCCCTCCATGCCATACTTTAAAGATAATTTAACATTAACTTTATTCAGGGGCGATGGAGCCAGGGGGGCTGCAGCCCCCCCAATAATTAATGTTATTCTTGTGTTTTTTGATAAAGTCAGTTGCTTCTTAGTATTAGCAGCCCCCCCCCCCAATATCAATTTTGTTCCAACGCCACTGTTATTTATGTGTTTTTTTTATTTTTTATATGAACTTATTCTTACCATCAAATTAGGGTTAGGTTAGCTTCATTCCTTTAAATAAAGTTTACTATGGCACCTCCATGTTTTGAATTGCACCACCTCCCCTACCCATACCCCTGTTCTGAAAGCCTGTATGCTAAGTACATGTTAAAGAAACCTTCAAGTTATTCCATTGTCTGTACTAATAACCTAATTCCGGGGCTTGCCTTCAGCCAATTTAATCAATTGCTCTCAATTGGGCCCCACACTAGGGTAATCTACGGTAACCTTGTCAAGTAAAACTGTCTTCTAAAACAAAAAGAACCAACTTGTAAAGTTTTGTCAGAAACCAACTTATAAGCAAATTTTAATGTCATTTCAACCTTGGCTGTCAACCTGGGGGCCCCATCAAAAATGTTTCCAAATGGGCCCCGCATCTCCTAAGGTGGGGCCTGCGTACTGTGGTTTAGTGCTGCTTATGAAACAAAAAGTGCTGGATTACAGGCCAAGGCCAACACTTGGGATATGATTTCTCTCCAATATGCTTTAGATTCAGTATGTGTGACGAACCGTCTAGACAGATATTTTGTTACTGCTATTGAATTATTTATTCAAATAGTACAAAATTGTCTGGTTTCGTATGAACTTGTTGCATGTTCTTAATGAGGTTTATGACTTTAGTAAGCTATGTTGATGTACTGTCCTGATTGTGACATTTCATTCAATAGGATGTACTAACTTGGTATAGTATACTCCTATTCAGACGCAACCTGCATTCCCATCCTACCTTTAAGTTATGTGTCCCTGAAACTGATATGCCTTAATCTGGGTTGTCTCCCTTAAATACGCTCCTAGAATATCTTATTGTTAAAAATGTATTGAGTGAATGCACTCAGGTATATAAATGTGGCTGGGGTGTCGTTTTGTTAGTTCAAGTGATCAAACTTACAGTAGCTGATAGGAATGTTTCTGTGACTCATGGTCGTTAGAGAAAACCTGCCATTGCCACAAAGGCTACTATTTCTGATTAGCAGCAAGGGATCTTTTATATGCTTCTACAGAAAGAACTAGATGTCCAGCATATATGCCACAACCCTTATTACACCAGTTATGGACAATTGACTGAAACAAGAAATAACCCAAATGGGTCAACTGATGCATCACACCTCAGGGGCAGGCATGCATTAATTCTTTTTTAACGTTGATTCTTTTCAATATTAATTTTAATATTGATTTTTTTTTAATATAGATTCTTTTTTAATATTACTGCAGGTTCTGTTAAAGCTTCCAACATAATTGCCAGTGATATCGATCCAAGCATTTCCATTATTAAGGTAAATATTATTGTTTTTGATTTTTTTTTCTAGCATGTACATGTTTAGATAATAAATGGCCATCGCCATAATTTTGTCTTCTTTTTAAAAAAAATGATAATATTTTTTTACCAAGGCAGTCCTTGAAATTCAGACAGATTTGATTTCACTTCATAATTTGCATATTAGCACAGACAGCCAATCAGATTTGTCTATATTTGATTTTTGTATTGCTATTTTTGCAGGAACTGGGAGTTGCTGTGACGACTGACAACAAAGAGGTTGTAAGTCGCAGTACTGTCATCGTGATCGCTGTCAAACCCCATATTGTGACAGATGTCTTGAAGGAGGTGTCGTCCATCGTAACCGCTAACAACGTGTTTGTTTCCATAGCCGCTGGTGTTAGATTACAAACAATAGAACAGGTGCATTTCTGAGTTATTTATTTTATTACACATCACTATGTTAAATGAAAGGCTATGGTATGTGCTGTCCTGTCATTAATATTCATGATTATAAAAGAGGCTAATCAAAAAAGAGTAGCCTATACATAATATATGTTGAGATCATGAGATTTATAACACTAGGGTTGCCATTCCTGGACATTAAAAATAGAGAACATTTGCGAAAACATCCTGCTCCTGCCCAGTACACACTTTGGGGCTATATAGCCTTGAAACAACCATGATAATTAATTTTGCATATTTACATAACTCTTAATATATATATATATACAACCAAAAAAGAAAGTATGCATGTTAAAATATGTTTGTTTTATGGGAGGTCACAGTAATGGTCCATTGGCAGCAAACATGCACAACTTTTGATATTACTACACACACACACCTCCACCTAAATGGTTGGGTTATCTAATTCCAGAATTTCTGCCATGAATGTCATCTGGTTTATGAAATAAATGACTGTTGATTACATGCATACTTTTTTTCTTTTTTTTTTTGCATGATCCATTTAAAAATGATTGTAATTTTTAAAGGGATTATAATCTGTAGATTACAAGATCGCAGTTTTGTGGTAACTCTAAATAAGTTACTACAGGCCTTTTTCGTTCATGAGTTCCAAGCAAAAGTCTAAATTTACAATAGGCTGACCTTTAAAGTAAAGTTTGTTTTATTTAACGATGCCTCTAGAGCACATTGATTTTTATGTTATTATCGGTTATTGAACGTCTATCATATGGTCATTCTGACATATTTATTTAGAGGAAACCTTTTGTCATCACATAGGTTACTCTTATCAATAAGCAGCAAGAGGTCTTTTATATGCACTGTTGCACAGACAGGACAGCACATACCACAGCCTTTGATAAACCAGTTATGGACCACTGGTTGGAATTGAAAATAGCCCAGACTACAAATGGGTCTACTGAGAAGGATTGATCCAAAGATTGACTGCTTCACAGGTGGACATGCTACTGTTTGAGCTTCATCCCACTCCCTTCTATGTTTCAAATATATGCCAATTGTTTGACACCTAATTGAGTCATATTTTATAAATGGGTTACACAAAATAAAATGGAATACCTAATTTTTTGTTTACATGACTCATTTATGAGTTACACAAATTTGCAATTATGACAGACCTGTAGAGGGGAAAATATTTTTTTGTTAACTGTTATACAAACAATCTTTTCTTTGATTCAGAATCTTCCTCCTGAATCAAGAGTTGTACGGGTCATGCCAAACACACCAGCATTGGTGCAGACAGGTGCTGCTGTGGTTGCTAAGGGCAAGGCTGCCTTAGATACGGACATTAAGCTTGTTATAAGTCTAATGAAAAGTGTTGGGATCTGTGAGGAAAGTGCAGAAAAATATCTTGATGCTGTCGGAGCAATCAGTGGGTGTGGTCCAGCATACGTAAGTAGCGTATATTCCCTATTTATCGCTCCCTCCCTAATTAATGCCCTGCGACCATTTTGCAAAATTGAAATGACTTACCCCAGCATAAAGCCATGATTGTGCCATGGTATCTAAAGTATGTAATGAATGCACACACTAGTAATCTGTATTGCACAAAATATTTAACAATAAAATCATGATTTTAAACTATCGTGAACTCAATAAACTCCAAATTCGCAAAATGTAATACCCCAGGGCATTAAATAGGAAATATACGGTAATATTTAATATTTATCAACCCCTCCTGAACCAAAAATAAACTTGTGCTACTGGGGGTAAGAGTACCGGTATGTTTAAATTATAATTTTTTTTTTACAGTAAATCAATATTTTGAGCTGGTTTATAAAATGGTAAATTTTAAACAATATAATGATGAAATATGTATTACAAGCAATATAATAATTATGGTAATATAACTGTAGTTATATATAATGGCAGGGGTCGAACGTCAGTGTTTGGGGGCACAGCGATTATTGCCTTGGATTCCTTGGAATCGAGAGGGCACCAAGGCAATTTTGAGGACAGAAATGGGGCACAATAAAAATTAAAATGTAATAGCAGGAAAAAGGGCATGGCAATATTTGCCTTCGTTAGAAGTGAAATTGAGTATACAAAGGGACAGGGCTGTACGGCAAATCCTCAATGCCTTGGTGAAATTCGACCCCTGTAATGGTAAAAACATATTCAATATAAAAAAGAAAAAAATGATGTTAAAAATAAATTCAATAAATTGAGGATGATAAATAAATTTATTATAAAAAATACTTGCTTTTAAAATGTAAATGATACTTTTGTACAATATATGTACAATACACCAGGGGCATGAACATTTTAAAATCTGGAATAATCACAATTTTTGTTACGTGCTTTCCCGGGGCTGATGGTTTTTTTGTTGTTTATGATTTCAGGCTTTCACAGCTATAGGGGCGATGGCCGATGGGGGAGTGAAGATGGGTTTGTCTAGAGATTTAGCTACAAGACTGGCTGCCCAGACATTAATGGTAATTAGAATTAATTCCAGGGTTCCTGCAGTCATGAAAAACCAGGGAAAGTTTTGAAATTTGCAAAATACTTTTCATAGGCCTTGAAAAGTTTAGAAATTTTGGTTAAAACTGAAAAGTAATGGAAAAGTTTTGAAATTTTTATATCATTTTTTTAATGTTAAAGAATTTGCGGATTCTTTTGGAGCACCCCGAAATGTACTTTCTGGATCCACTACAGAAAATAATAAATAATAAAAATGCCAAAGCTAAAATCCCCCCCCCCTCCCTCAAATAAATTCCATGTATGTTGATAAAATATAATTTTATTGTTTCTGTCCTTCCCACCATTATCTTGAAAATATCATTTATTGTAACACCTGCCTCACCCCCCAGAAAATTCCAAAAACAGTAACAACAACAACAAAATTTAAAAATATTATTAGAGTACAACTGTTATATAGTCTAACTGCATAATTATAACCCTTGGAATTTGGCAATTTTTAATTCTCTGCGGCATATTTTTTGCAGCAGATTAAAAATAAAAATCCAAGATGTTTTCGTTTCTTGTTATTAAAAATAAAGTACAAAATTGCTGTAGACACTATTTCTCCACAGCATTTTCTTAATGGCAGGGGTTGTAATTAACATAACTGAATAGTTGGTTACCTATGTAACAATGGTCAGGGAAACAACTTTCAGTTAATCTGGTTGTAAAATATTATCTCCTGCTTTTCTTATTGTGACAGGGAGCTGCAAAGATGGTGTTAGAAACGGGAAAACATCCAGAGCAGTTGAAAGATGAGGTCTGCTCACCAGGTGGCACTACGATCACGGCGATGCACAAACTGGAGAAGGCAGGATTCCGAGCAGCCTTGATTGATGCTGTTGAAGCTGCCACGCTGAAATCACAACAGCTTGGAGCACAACAATAATTAATTATGATCATAGAAAAATTTCTCCTGCAGTTTAAGTTCTTCATCCTTGTTCTGTCAGTATCCTGGATCACCGTCAGTATCACCGTCATATGATTGTGTCATCCTCCTCAATGGGTAGGAGTGGGATGTAGCTGAAACAGTAATGTGTCCACCTATCAATAGGTCAGTCGTCAGATCAATCCTTCTCAGTGGACCCATTTGCAGTTTGGGCTATTTTCCGTTCCAACCAGTGGTCAACATCTGGTTCATCAAAGACCGTGGTATGTGATGTGTCTCTGGGACAGTGCATGTAAATGACCACTTCCTGCTGATCAGAAAGAGTAGCCTATGAGGCAGCAGCGGGTTTCCTCTAAATACATGTGTCAGAATGACCGTATGATTGACATCCAATAGCCGATGATAAGATAAAAATCAATGTCCTCTAGAAGTTGTTAAATAAAACAAACTTTACTTTATAAATGGGTGGTTCCTGTTTGTGCTTCTGTCCCACCAATTGGCTTCCATGACTTCTGCCACAAATAAGGCTGGTCTCTCCAATGGCACTACCTAAAGACTGCTAGAAATAGAGGCACTTTGTAGATTGTGGCAGATTCCTCTCTAA
>JAULBS010091351.1:0-18728 GCA_032355785.1 Symmetromphalus regularis | reverse complement strand
TTTCTTAATGATACTAGAAGTGACTATCTAATCCTCTCTAATTTCTTAATGATACTAGAAGTGACTATCTAATCCTCTCTAATTTCTTAATGATACTAGAAGTGACTATCTAATCCTCCCCAAAGTGGCTGGACAAAGTCCACAGCAAAACATTGCTGGAGAAAAAAAAAGCAAAGTTTGTTTTATTTAATAAGGTCTCTAGAGCACGTTGATTTCTATCTTATCATTAGCTATTGGACGTCAATCACATGATCATTCTGATATATTTATTTTGAGTAAACCCACTGCTGCCACATAGGCTATTCTTTCAAGTAAGCAGCAAGTCTTCTATATGCACTATCCCTCAGTATTGATGGTTGGAACAGAAAATAGCCCAAACTGCAAATGGGTCCATTTTGAAGGATTGAAGAATGACAGGTGTCAGCAATGATGTCCACCATGGACAAGTGTCTGTTGCAGTTGAAGAGCCAAGGATTGGGTTGTGGAGTTGGATGGCAAGAAGATGACGGTTAAAGAGGTACTGTCAGAAAGGGATGAAGGTAGTATGTCAAAGATGAAAAGAAAATGGACACTGGACACAAAAAGATGAAACAAATACTCAAGAAAATATTGAAAATTGTGAATGATTTCTTGTTTTGGATAAAATGGAATCCTTGAGTAAAGCTGTAGGTAGTCAAAGATCTTGACAACCGAGTCCACAGCTGTAGACTTCGAAATTCAAATCATCTTCTGACAGCAATTCTGTTCAAGTAATAAAGTAAATATCTGATAATGATAATAATGCCAATGATCAATTTAACAACAGATCTTTTGCTACGGCATTGCTGATTGCCATCACAAATTTAAAGGCCTGCAGCTGTAAACATACATTTCACTAGTTTGAAAATATATCAAGAGTGTACGGGTCATTCTCACGAAGTTGTGTAATTTCATGTAATTGAGTTTAAAATTATTTGTCATCGTCAGTTCATCATGTGATGAACTGACGATGACAAATAATTTTATAACTCCACAAAGTACATATTGTGCACCAGACTCTCATTAATAAAATATATATAGTTGTTGCTTGATTAGTTTAACTTTTTACACTCTTTTGAAATGTTTACTATAACCAAATCAGAAAAAAAGTGTATGTAATGAATTAGACATAAAATATATTAATTGAGTAAAAAAGTCATTAAAACAACACTTTCTCCAGTATTTGAGCCCTGTTGTTATGAAGTATATCCTGAAGATAAAATGTGCCAATTGATATTTTGATTGTACTATATAATATTTTTATTTTTTATTTCCAAAATTGTGTAATGGAAAATAAATTAGTACGGTCAACTCTGCAACTGCATGACTATTGTTAGCTATAATATCCCCTGATCACATACCGCCAGCATCCCATGTGAAAAAAGTTACAAGAGGTTATTTGCATGAAAACCAACATAGACATTTCTCCCTGTACTCTTCAGTAAATCCTGCACTTCAAGTAGGTACGTGACAAACTCCACTTATAAGCGGTGGCCGCTTCGGCCTAAAACTTTGTATCGCTTTGGAGCACTTCAGGAAGGAAGGGCGACCTGTTTTCTGTTGTGTCATCAGTCTATTTTTTAGAGATTCCCAAGCTACACCAAACTGATGACCTAGTTAACGTGTTCCCCTTCTACCTCGTTTTGGAATTGTTGACCTCCAAGAAAAATTAAGAAAGTTGTGTAATTTAGAAATTAAACGTCATTTTCATCTTCAAAATTGATCTTGAAGATAAGGATAGAACATTTTAAAAATTTTATTCACCTCTTTAATGTATATTTATGTACATATTGGGAAAAGTTTTGGAAAAATCTATTGCAGAGAAGTATTTGTTTATAGCCGAGGAAAAAAAGTATTCGCAGTTCACGAGAATGCCGAGATGGCGATGTTGACAAAATCGATCAGTTCCCACTAATTTGGTTTACTATCAAAACCATGTATATTTGACAGTAAGGTATACAATATTAATTTTATTCTATTTTAGCAAGTTTTAGACGGTTGGTAACTCATGCAATAATACAGATTAGTGAATGATTGCCAATTTTCGATCGTGTCGCCAACCCCACTGGTCACGTGACTTGTTTTGTTTACAAACAGACGTGCATTTGAGCTTCATGTTTTGTAGAGGTTTCAGTAGATAACATTTTTCTACATTTGTAGGTTTTTTCTTAATGGTTTTACAGTGTCTTAATATAAATATCTAGTACTATACTTTGTTCATCCAAAGTCTGCTAATGGTTTATTTATTTAATTTTTTATATATTTATTTTATATTAGAAAAAAAATTTGGGTGTGGGGGGGGGGCAGTAAGGTAATTTTAGAGAACAATATTAACTATGCATTGAATATCATTAAAAAAATTATTTGTGTGTGCATATATAATATATAAACAATTATTTATGAATTGAAGATAATACCGTCTTTTATCATTACTTTGTTAATTAACATTAATCAAATTAATTACCTATAATTAAATATAGTATAAATACAATTTAATTGCAACTAATGTATTCTTGTAGCATTTGTCTTAAACTTTCCGTTGGTAAGTTGATTTTTTTTTTATAGCACAAGAATTAAAGAAGTTATGACATAAATTTATCAAACTTGGTAACACATTTTTATTGTTTTCTATTGTAAAACGTGACCAAAATTTGGTAGTTTTTGTCAGTTTAAAAACATCTTAACTTTCTTAATATTTATCACACAAAGATGAATTTGGTACCACATTTATTCATTTTAAGACCGTTTCAATGATGTTAAAAAATCTGGAATCCCTTAACTTTCAATTTTTTGGTCACATACCTAATATATGCACACACATGCATCCTTTACCAGATGGTGCTATGTACAGTATGTGTAATACAAAATATTTCTCATCAAAACTGCATATAAATTAAGATTTTAAATGAGGTAGTTTTAAGAAATTATTTGAAGCATTTGTACCATGTAAACATATCTACTTATAATTAAGGGTATCACTTTACAAGTGTTATGCCATTTACATACGTGGAGTTGATGCCTTTTCCTTTTCTTCTACAGTTTTGAGGCCATTTTCCTTCGCTATCTCTACCTCTCCCGTTGTGGTAATACCAGGTATTTTAGCCATGTTTGTTGGTGGACTTTTAGTAAGGGGAGAGTTACGGCACTTCAGCAAAAAGTTCCTTTCATACACAATTCTCGTTCCTGAAAGATAATAAGATTTTTAGTAGGGGCAATTTACGTCAATATACCATGAAGAACATTTCACACACAACTGTTATTCCTAGTAATCAGGACAGAAAAATAACCGCCCAATCATTTTGGAAGTCACAAAATTAATTCTGTCAGTTATTTTGTCCAATACTTGTGTTTGAACTTTTAATGAAAATTAACATTTCTAAATAAAACTGATGCAGTTATTTCCATCTGTGTAAATAAGTTGCAATGTTTCAGCCACTTTTATTACAAGAAAAATCTATTACATGCATTCAATAATCATTGCTCCTGTTCCTGGATCGCTTCTCTGGTGTACATGGAAAATATCTAGTTACCAAATACTATTAAAAGATTACGGAAATATCAGAGAATTAAAGAGTTATCTACCCTAATTCTATATATACAGTGATACCTTGTTTATCCGGACTCCAGTAATCCAGAAACCCTGCCTTACGGACAGTCATTCAAGAAAACAAAACTCCCCCACTGTAAATGTATCCGTTAATCCGGAAATTTGGTTTCCGGAACCGGGCGATCATAATCCAAAACAATGTGTGAGAAATAGGTAATTTTTTCCATTTAACTGTACAACACTTAATTCCTTTTATATCAAGAAGTATAGAAATGTGATCCCTGATGACAAGTTGCATAATCAACGGAAGTCAACATGGCTGCAAAGTTTTCACTGTTTTTTTAACGCTTATCGCGTGCTTATTGCAAGAGTGCTAGTTAATACAACTGTTGTTTTACTGTTTTCTGGATCTTTACAACACTTGATTAAGGTATGGTGTAATATATTTAAGAAGGTTAGACATAAATAACATATGAAATTGAATATTAACAATATTAAGTATAGTCAATCCCATGGATAAACAAACTAAGAAATGAAACCGTCATGAAATTACGGCCAGTATGCAGAATTCTTTTGCAGCAAACTTTTCGGTCAGACAACCAAACAATGCTCTCAGTTATGCTGGAGACAGTATTAAATGCTTTTGATGCTGTAATAGCTATTGTGCTAGATTTTTTAATACATCTGCATTAAATGACATTCAGAAAAGGCTCTTTGAAAGTTATTTCAATTTATTTTCAACAGTAGTGGTTCATCTACATAAACATTTTAGTCCGTTAGGATTATAATTGTAGTTAAATATGAATACCTTTATCATTCCTTAATCACATGCTATACATCAAATATATTTTGGGTTTATTTGTTTAGTGTATTTTAGAAGGTCGACTGAAAAAATGTGGACAAAAAAAAAGCAAAAAGGAGTAAATATTCCCAGTTAAAATGTAAATAAAAACCTATAATTAATTTGAATAAAATACAGGTAGTACTCATTATTCCAGCAAAGTTTAATGTTTTATGAAGTAAAATGATGTTAAATTTCCTGGAAACATACAATTATTCAAAAAAGTAATCACTGACCCTAACCCAAACCCCTTTTACTATTCTTTTATTCTAACCATGAATGGTAGACATTTTCTTAAACAGACTTGAGGAAAATTTGGAAGACTTGCCAATTTTCCAAAGTCAGAACCATGGTCATAAGTCAAGTTGAGCAATAAAAAGCTGACACCATGATAAGAAATGGAATGAGTTATCAATGTTGTTAAGTAGTGAAATTTAACACGGTAAAGGTCAGGGTATGCACATGTGAATATATATATGACTTTCCATTCACATGGCACAATATTTCACGGGAACCACCGTTCTGTTCGCATGTCGGTTAGGCTATGAAAAATTAAATTACGTGAACCGCAAATCGGTTACGTCATGACCTGTAGATGTTATCACTATTATTTGTTTTCAGATTATTGTCATACAACAATAAAGGAGAAAGAAAACTAAGATTTATTACCCAACTTAGGCCAAATAAAATAAATTCCTGGTTTATCATCAACAACTTTTAAAAATTTCAATGAGGCATGCAGTTATATTTTTATTTTCACATCCCTTTAAAACATGCCTAAAAACAAGAAAAGGACCCAAATATTAACATTCATTCTCAGGACTTAAAAAGAAATTTTCTGGAGACAAGATACCATCAGGTGCAATGTGTGGCAGGTATAGTCTCTTCAAAAGTTCTTCTGTCTTGTACTGTACAGAAATTCAACAGCCATGACAGCTTTTACTGATATCATTCCCTGAAAATATGCATGTCTTATAAAAGGCAGTCTCCTTCCCGTTCCATCAAAGTTTCCAGAGTGGCCTATTTACTGCCTGTCCAATACCAATATCCTCCCACCCATAGCTCACAAACTAAGAGGACAGTTTTGGCTACATTCTCAGCTCACACAACCGGAGCGTGATTTTTCTCATATGCATTAGAAGTTGGAATCAGAAGTTACTATGCGGGCCAGAAAACAGAAAAACACTGGAATGAATATTTATCAAACTTTAGATGAATATTTAGTTTTTCTTAAAACCTATTTAGAATATTAAATTTTATCAATAGAGTACATCTGAAAATTGTCTGACAACATTGCTAGGCGTCATTTTACCGTTTCGTCGATCGTGTCTGTGTGGTCCGTTTTTTTATGCACAACCCTGGACATGACACATGTCATGATGATTTATTTATTTGTCACTAGATGACACTACAGGCAACAGGGCTCCATTCAGGACGAAATTGCTAGCTAGACTAGTTTTTACGCTTCATGTTAAACCCAATGAGAGCATTTGGTACAAGTGAAATTGCTACGTAGCGGCCGCATATGCTAGCCTATCCTGAATGCAAAGCTGGATTCGTTCTGGTATGTTTAGCATTGCTTTGGATGTGATAATTTCAGTATTTTGGGGTAAAAAAAAGAAGAAAAAAAAGATTGATGCAGCGCCATTTCCTTATGCGGGCGCTAATGATAAACCAGGAATTTATTTTATTTGGCCTTATATACATACATGTACACGATGGTAAACAAAATCAGCTGAAGTTTTCCAAATAAATTTTATTATAATAGACTGGTGTTCTCCACAATGGGGCGAGTTAGTAAAGTTGTCTTTCTATCTTAGTGACAATTCCTGACTCAATAATGCTAAACGATTATAACGAAATACACACTACTTACTGGGTAGCATTTTGTAAAGCTTAGAACAAACAGTCCAACTTTGGACTGCATTTTTGCCCACATTAGGCAATTTAGACTATAAAAAAAAATGTGTCAATATGTGAGTTTATATCTGCTTCTTATTCACAAAAAACAGCATTAAAATTAGATTTTTAAAGATTTTAATGTGATGATAATTTTTACGTTTTCTACGACTACAATGCCATAACATCACAACTTCGAACTTGTTTCCGCTTTTGTATTATGCCTACTTGTTTTCAATGATCCAATCAGTGAATTCAATTGTTTACCTCTCGTTAAGCTTTTCTAGTTTGTGTAAAAATGACAATATATAGATTTGCTCAACATTTTAATAAAATGACAATGCTGTGACTGTTTCTCAAGATCCCGTTATAAAAAAAAATGTTTTCTGTTTTACTAACAAAAATGGGTTGAGTTTTCATATTTTTCCTTTTTTGCAATTCTAAAATAGGTGATAATTGATGCTTTTGAGGAGGGGGGGGGGGGGTGTTAGAGAAAAAACCCATCACAATAATGTCAAATTATGTTATAACAAAAACGATTTTGACAATAAGCACTACAAACAAGGTTTAGCCAACAATACATATAATCCTGTCCCACGTTATCCTTTGTTCAAATTGTTGGCTTGTTTTTAGAGACAGTTTAAAATTTCATTTATGAAGTAAATTTTAAAAAGCATGCATGTAATTATGTTATAAATGGTTAAATTATAAATATAGTAACAGGGCACAATATGTTCTGTTCGCGTATTGGTTACACAAACTTAAATTTACGAGAACCGCAAATTGGTTACCTCGTGACCTGTAGATGTTCAGAAATTAAAACTTGCAAACATCACAATTACAGGAAGTTTATTCACACATACATACAACTACAAGTATACGACATGTTTTACACTGATTAGTAAAAAAAATAAAATAAAACGTAACTGACCCTAACCAAATCTAACCCTAACCAAACCTAACCTTAAAACTGACCCTAACGAAACCTAACCCTAACGAAACCTAACCCTAAAACTGACTCTAATCTAACCCTAAAATTTAACCAAACCCTAAAGCTAACCCTACCCTAAACCTGACCCTAGGCTATTGCTAACCTAACCCTAACTCAAACTCTAAACCTGACCTTATTTTATCAATTATCATTTACTATGGAATGGGGAAACACAATAAAGTTGCAAAATATTGATTCTTTGAGGATTTCACTACTAACTTGGAGGCGGACAGTCTATAACCTTACCAAAAAAAGGAGTGGCTCTGAGGATAGGTTAAGATCAAAAAGAAAAACTTCATCCCCAACTTGACCAAACAAATCTGTCTTTTTCTTTTATGTGAATAATCCTACCTTTTAATTAGCCAATTAACAAACATGAAACCCATTGTATTTATATATAACTGATTAGGAATAAACACACGGAGTTGAAATCGATTTTCCACCAAATGATGAATGAACCGTGACCCAACACGATGTGGTTTTCGCCTTGCGGGTATTGCTACGCTACCAAAATATTAAATGCACTCCCAAAGATCAAAGAATACCACCACCAACCGACCTACTTAATAAAACAATGTTATACATTGAAACAATATTTAACATTGTTGTAGTATTGTTAAACAAAAGTCACATGGCCAAAAAGACGCCATATTGAAAAAAATATTCTAGGATATCGAAAATAAATCAGAATGTAAACAAAAAATGGCACAATTATCCATTTATGTCACAAACTAGTGCTACGCATTTAACGTACAAGCACATTACTATGACAATGAAGGGGTACTATTTTACCTCCAGGTGTTGTGGAGAAAAAAGTCCCTCCTGGAGTGGTGCAGTAGTCACCCGGGAGCTGGGACAAATCATTTAGTAAAACCCGTCGTGTTGGAATCTCTCGGACTCGCGAAGCCGGGGTGGAATCCTGCACTGACATGTTGAGCAGATTCTCCAGCTATACGTTTAAAAATCTAGCGAAAAAGTCCGTTTTTACTGCATAAATACCCGTCTGTTTACAAGCTCGCTGGCACACTTACTCGTTCGCGCAAACCACAACACACGAAGGTCACATGCTCAGCTGATCTCGTTCTCGGGCTCATTTATATTCACGGATATCACTGTTTTTGTGACCTCACTGTACCAAAAAGAGGTTATTATTATTATTATTGTTTTGCGCTAATCTGTTTGGAAAGTCAAGAAATATAATTATTTATTATAGTATTAAAATTACTCCTAATTTTGTGCCTGTTGTATGACCCAAATAAAGCAGCTGTGGTTATCCATAATAATTATGCTTACCTCTTTAGTGTTAAAACTTAAAGTTGACCGAATTTAATAAACTCTATAAATAGATCTACTCGTGTTTACGTTATCCGTCAATCACAGTATTATGTGAACCCTACTTTAGTTTCAAATAGTCATTATAAACTCTACCCGGATTTACATCCACTATTATTTTTAAGTGGGGGTTACTTCTTTCTTGTCTTGGGACTACTGCATATGAATTAACAAAAACAATGGACCTCTTTCTTATATAATTATATGCATGGTAATTGGAACAATAATAGACTGTAGACTCATCTATTCATGTTAAATAAAAAAAACTGCATAGTGTGCAACAGAATATGCTTCAAAATAAACAATAAACCACTATAACTGAAAATGTTTTGCTACTATAAATAAAGATGTTTTTGCTCAGGGGGTATACAGACATTTTGGAAAGGGGTTCAATTTTTATTTATTTTTTAATGTTGGAAGTTTAAAAAGAAATGTATTCAATATATATGCCACTATAATCAGGTACGTGCATGGAGTGTGGGGGGGGGGGGGTCAGGTGGACCAGATTACATGGGCCTACGATTGTGAGGTGGCCTTCTCCTCCTGGTATTTAGCACTTATTACTAAAAATTCTTAATGAGAAGTTAGAAATGGGAGCCTACATTTCCCATCTGGCCTGGCCCTATTGCCAGGTTCGCACGGGCCTGACTATAATTTTGTATAATTTTAAATAAATCTCTTTAAGATAAATATATAGCAGTATTTGAAATCTATGACAACCCATTTCTCCTTTGCATGGATTGATAAGGGATTGGAATAGAAACAACAAACAGTAACAGGGTAGCACATACCACGATCTTTGATAAACCAAATGTGGACCACTCAGGAGCGTACCTTGGCATAAATAAATATGTAGGCACAGTTCCTATCGGGGGTGGGGTTGGGGTCCGTGGGAATGCCATTAAAAAATCCCATTAAAAACAAAAATTAATAATAAGAGAAAAAGAAGAGAATATGAGTGGGAACCTCAATAAGCACAGTTGTATTATCAAACGGCAATCACGTACAGGCCTCAGTAGCGCAGTGGTTAAGTGTCGGTCTCATCGCTGGCAGGTACTGGGATCATGTATGGGATTTTTAATCTCGATACCGGCTTCAATCCAGTGAGTGCTCCGCAAAGACTAAACGGATAGGTGTAAGCCACTTACACTAATCAGTGGCAGTGGCGTAGCTTCCTTTAGGCACTATAGGCACGTGCCTACACATTTTTTTTCAAAAATCCCTCAAAATGCAGCTGCGGCGATATAGACTTTAAACATTCAGAGGAACTGTGCCTACACATTTATACCCTTGAGTGGTCCACATTTGGTTTATCAAAGATCGTGGTATATGCTACCCTGTCTGTGGGAAAGCACATATAAAAGATCCCTTGCTGCTAATCGGAAAGAACAGCCTATGTGGCGGTTTCGGGTTTCCTCTAAAAACCGTGAGTTACGGAATACCAAACACTATTGCATTTACATGCATGGAGGAAATGTGTTCTCAAGTTGACAGTTAACATCATACTGCCGTTGTCTAAAACCTAATAAAACTACTTATTTATAACCTTTTGATCGTTTAAGTCTCAGTTATTATGTAGCCTACACACGAGTAACGAAGTCCTCACAATGTTTATTGATTTGGATACAGCTACCTGATTTGGATGTGGTCCGATAGTTAATATTTTGGGATGCTATGTTGCTTAACCAACATACACAAACGTTTAAATTTACTGACATTGAGTTATACAGGCAAAGATGTAATCAACGTACGTGACCTGAAAGTGCATTAACATTCACACTTTAATTAGAGGGACATATTTTCTACCTGCATATCATACTAATTGGTCATGATTTCACATTGTTTTCAATGGGCCTTAATGTTAGCACATTCAGTTTGGAGCTAAGATATATTATATGATATGCAAACAATGTGCTCTACCGGTGTATAGCCATCACTGTGGACTAGGAACTTATTTAAGTCATAAGTGAGAGTTAGGGTGATCATTTTGAACTAGTGCTAATAGTTCTGACATTTATTATTTACTGCTGAAACAAATTCACAATTTACCTCTTCACCCTATGCGTTTAACTTTGTAACTATAGTATTGCAATTAACCGACTACTTTTGAAAACAAAAAGAAGTTTGAAATTTAAGACTGAGATGTCAAATATGGTTTTAAATAGCAGAATGATCCTCTACAAATTGGTATACATAAACCATTTAAATCAGACAATTTTGTTAATTTATCTCAAGTTAACTTTGGCAGCCATCTTTAAAAATGGCCGCCTCCCAGGGTTTTGACGTTTCATCTATGTAGGTGGAAGTTTCAAGATTTGCTACATTTAGTAGCAATGTGAGCACTTTTTTTTATATACACGACAAACACCACCGACGTTTGATAAAATAAAACATTTTTTTGTTTTGTTCGAGCCAACTGTCCAAACCAAGTTTACTGTATCAATTTTCTGTTCTAGTAGGAGTGCATATAAAATATCCGTTCCTTCAAATAAAAATAGTACCAATCCGGGACAATAACTACTAATAAAGACAGATTAAACAATGTTTATATCAGGGCCGACGAGTGCATTTGAAAGTGGGAGAAGGAAAGTGGTCACTGAAAAGTAGTTGACCGAAGGGCAGCAGTGTTCCTATAGAACCCTCCTCATACTTTGAAAACTCTCCGGATTTCGGCCTGAAAATATTTTTTAATTAAAAAAAAACATAAATTTTTTGTTTTTAATGATTTTTGTTATTACTTGTCACCTAAAAAGTGGAAGATGGGGGCGGTAGGGCATGCCCCACTGGCCCTCCCTACTACGTGGTGCCTGTATATATGCATTTATTTCATTAAATAAACTTTCCTTTCCTTAACTATTCCCATTGATCATACTGTGAATATGGCTGTAAATAGAGCTGATGTACATGATAATTAATCCCCTTGGAATTCTGGCTGCTAGCATATCTTTTGTTTTCATTTCCGCACAGGCGTTGTCCAAAGCTGCTGACATTGGCTATTAGTACTCTTGACAGTTGCTGTCGCTAATTAATACGCCTGATCCATATGATAATTATATTCAAAATAGAAACGCTAATTTGTTCCATAAAAGGTTATTTTGTGAAGCAGTGCACTGAAAGGAAGTCGGTAAACAAAATTATCACGAATAACCTATTTATATAACAAGTTATATAATGAAAAGCTCTTACTTTGCACCCATTGCGAGCGTTTTAAGTTTTCTGAAGGAGGTTTGTTTCAATGTTTGACATCCTACACCAATGAGTGGGATCTACACATCTGGTTAACACAATCATCGATGGTCAAGAACATTACCTCTATAACGTTCTCACCTTTGTTTTCAAATTCATACATTTGTTGGACATACTCTAGTTCCACCAAGGTTTGGGAACTTACGTTCGCAAAAAAACGGAACGTCCGTTTGGAAATTAATATATACTACTGTAAGCTACTGCAAATATTAGCTTCTTTTTCATTTGTTAGTGACAGATGCAGATACGCTTACAGTGAATATAAATTCCTCTTCACATTTCCTACGTTTATTTCCAGTTCCAAACAATACAATGATATATTAAGTCCGACAACAGTGATGCTTACAAACGCCATTGGTGTTTACGGAGTGGAGTTACTGTAAAGTGATTGTTTAGTTGGACATCAATAACGCAGGGACGTTCGAACGAAAGTCATATTGAGGAGGGAGCTGCTCCCGTTTCTGAACATCAGAAGTTGCAGGTGAATAATTCAACAACGAATAAGGACCATATTTATAGGAATTATGGGATGGGGGTAGGATGAATGAAGTCCACAGCCTCCCCAGGTTCCAACGCCCGTGAATAAGGTGTAAAGAATGAAACTAACATTTGTTCTAATTCATACCAAGAACTGGACAGCAAAAATGATGTTTATAAAACTCTACTTCAGTGGAAATATTTAGCGGATAACAGTCAGTGTAAACAGTTTCTTTAATCCGAATAACACATGAAGATAATTTACTGATGACGGAAAGCCACCATCTTTAGAAAACGCCCACTGAATTATCTTTGATGTCGGATTGTTCATTTTTCACAAATTAAATGGAAAATATTTACGTTGTAATATATTGATTTCTTAATGACTATATTGTGTACACAATCAATACTTCGTCAAAGCTCAGGCATATTCTGATGTCTACACTGTATTTTACATACGGTTTTGAAGGTTTGTTTTAAAACTATCAAGGCATTTCCATTACGTTGTCATTCGTATAGGATATAAACTACCCCCCCCCAAGAAATTTCAACATATATATGAACATATGTTAATTAGATTACTATTTACTCTCCATATAAATCTATCAACATCTAGGTTAGTGAAATATGACCTGCAGAACTGAGAGACTAATACGAATATATTTGCACAATATAATTTTAATCATTTAAAGTGTATTATACTATTTTTTAAAATGATTCTTCTTGGTAATGATCTTGTGACCACCTGTTCGTGCCCGTTAAGTGTTGCTTTAATATTCATTGCTGTTCAACTGTGGGGGATCGTCAGCAACATCATTATCATACTTATACTTGTCCGGTCTCGGATGCTCAAACAGAACACGGGGAAGATGCTTGCCAACGAAGCTGTTTGTGATATATTCGTCAACATCGTGACTAGTGCCATGGTAGTTGCAAATCTATTCAAGAAAAGAATTGCGGCTATTGGTATTCCTTTGATCATTTCTTTGGCCTGTGTCAGAGCCTACTGTGTTCTGGGATTAAGCGTCGTGCTCTTCTTGGGCATCTGTTACTCATTCAAGTACAGGATCTATGTTCACCGGGAGCAGATAATCACTTATATTGTAATCGTGTGGTGTTTTGTTCCCACGACGTTGTTAATCGTGTATTTGGAAGGAACATTTTTCTATGTGAAAGAACCGTCTGAATTCTTACAAGCCCACTACACCTCCTCCAACTGGTGGGTCGGTGCGTTCGTTGTGGCTAACGCTGGTATTCTACCTCTTTTAGGAATTATCATTTGCTGTTACAAAACATTGCATTATCAACAGAGAATTATATTTCCTTCAGGATACACGAACAGCGGAAGTAAGATTAAAATCAAACTAGCCAAAATGTCGATGCTTATCTTTGTCCTGCACATGCTCTCTCAGTTTCCTGGTCACTTGATTTCTAGCATGAACGTGGCCTCTGGGAAAGTTGTTGGTTTAGGTTACATGTTGATGTTCTTGTATCCATCGTGCAAGTTCTTTATTTATTTGTATATGCTAAAATACTTCCGGAAAACTGCCAAAACACTATTCAGATGTAACTGGAAGTGTGCTACTAATGACGCCAGTGTGACAACAAATCGCACCATAAATTCATCACTGACAGCTACAGTGTTACCCAAAGAGACCGATATACATTATTTTTAACAAATGTGTTTTGTTACTAAAACAACGTTAAATTACTGGACGCCCTATGTTATGCTTTTAATCCAGGTTATAGTAGCGAATGTGACTGACACGGTGACTACTTGTCTTATGAGATACTGCAGTAGCGGATCCAGGGGGTCAAGACTCCACCTTTTCTCGATTTATTTCTCTTTTTGTTTTACCTTTTAAAGAGTGGAAGGACGTGAAAAATTACAATTTGTTCACCTATTTCTATTCACTCATCACTTTTGGACCCCTCCTTTCAGAAATCCACATTTGGACCCCCCTTTCAGAAATCATGCATCCGCGCCTGTACTGGCAATGGTTATATGAAAGAATCTTCAGACAAGAAACAAATTGTACTGAAACTTATTATTTTGAGTTAAAGCTGCAATATCTTAAATACATGCATTTAAAATATTTAACAATATTTCATAAAATAGATCTTCCAGATTTGTTTTGTATATAATTTTGTTTTATATGTATGACGTGATATTGTTCTGTTTCATTTATGTGCTATATTTTATTGATTAACAAGTGGCGAATAGCGGGATGTGTTTCGATAAATTGTTATGCGCATGCATCATCATGAGTACACGTGACTTGTGTTCAGGACAGGCTAGCATACGCGTTCGCTATGTAGCATTTTAACTGGTACCAAACGTTCTCACTGGGTTGAACATGAAGCGTATAAACTAGTCTAGCTAGAAATCACATGTATTAATTTTTAATATAGAAAATAATTATTTTTATACATCTGCTCTCAAGAAAATAGATACCATAGCCTAAATTAAAAAAAAAAAAAAAAAACTGGAAAAAAAAATGTACAGCGGTAATAAACTTCGACCTTACACGCACTCAAAATAAAATGACATCAATAGGCCTATACATATCAAACATTGAAACAAGACCTTCACACGCTTCTTAAAACAGGCTCGTAGACAAGTGCTGGGTTGGGAATTGGTGGCTCATCCTTTCTACGTTATTCTTTACCATCGCCCTTGTATTTTATAAAATAGATCAAGAAAATAGAATTTTGGACCTTTTTACCTCTGCCTGTTGAAACACGGCGGCAATTTTGTGAGTTGAGTTCACTTTGAGGCAAATAAGCAAATGCCTCATACTGAAATTGACGACTTTTTTTATACAAAGATTTTATTTTAAAAATATAAAATATAAATCTCTATATTGTTTTTTATACAAAGATTTTATTTTAAAAATATTTGCTTTAATTTAGGAATAGATCAAACCAAGTGTATTGTTTGTTTCCCACGTCAATGAACCTCCACAAATGGAGCAGGCGGAAAATCTGTCGAAAAACCTATAATAAACCAATACTAGTAACTTTGTTTTTAATTGACAATATTTATTAAGTTGAAAGGTCACACTTTATCACTATTTAATAAATTCTTACTTTCATTTTCTTGTTCTTCTGGATTACCTATATGCATAGGTGGAACTATTAGTATAATAAAGTTAATTTATAATGTTGCCATTTTGTTTAAATATAGGTTATCGGATGTCAAAAAACTTCACATTGACTTATTAATCATCGGCTACTGGATGTCAAATATTTGGTAATTTCGACAGGCGGTCGGCCTCCAATGGGTGTTGAACGACTGTCTTCAGCTTGAGAACCCAATATCCTACCTCTGGATCACTAAGACTCACCATGTTTTATTCTACCTTTTTATGAAGGCTTCGACTTTAGTATTTGGAGAGTGTGCCTGTCAACGTTTTACTTTTTATGTATTAAAAAAAACTATTATATACAGTTCATTGAGGGCAAATTATATTTATAAATACATTATCAACCCCTCCCTACACACACCGCGGATAGTTCTACATAGGCGCCTGGTTATCTTATTTAGCCGCTGATTATAGTGAACCTGTCATATTCTGTCCATGCAGAATATTTCATGTCTGTTAAGTTTGTTAGAGTCTGCACTGTACACTGTCCAACTTTTAAACTTGGGAGATTACTTTTTTTTAAATGCGGAATGGTTTCAGCCGTTTGTTAAACAACTTTTTTATTTTATATATATATATATATATATATATATATTTTTAAGTGAGATGCAACACAGAGGTAGAACGTACAGTTGAGGCGCCATGAGTCATCAGATCACTTCATTTCATATAGCCCACTGGACTACTTGTTCAACTGTAATTGAAAGTGTGTTGTCTTTTCTGTGGAAATATGTCAGCATGCAAACAAAATTTCATTAATACGAACATGTAGCCTAAATGGCAGTAGTGGATGTCTTCTATAGAACATGTGTTTCAAATATCGTTTATCTGACACCTGATATCAGCTGATTAAACAATGCTGAAGTCTACAGAGCAGCATATAAAATGAATTTGTTTTTCAGAAATAAAAATGGTGCAATAAAATGTTTTTAATACATACATGGATTTAGGATTAATGAACATTACAAACACGGATTCTTTCTCAAGCGCATTGATCTGGCGGATATTTTACCTTAAATTGGAAGGAAACAAAGACTGGTGTTCGTGCGGCAGTTGTAGGCCAATGGACACAGTGGCGTAACTTCGTTCAGACAACAGTATTTAAAATTAGCGATAACACATTTCTGGTTTAATTTGAACCTTTTTTTCAGCACGAACTGTAATACAAATAATATAATAACATTTCCATTCATAGAAATGCGATTTCTCGCGAACAAAGACATAATAACAATTAACTTACTCCGTGGAAAGAGTAGTCCGAGTTTCTGACGTTAGACAGCTATTAATTACTGATCAAACATCAGTAATTAATACTGTCTAACGTCAGAAACTCGGTCTATGGAAATAGCTGCTATTATACGTTCATTACACGTTTCGCACAATGCTTGTTCTGGTCTGATGTCATGCAGTACGACTATATTCTTACAAAAAGAAGTTCCGTTTCATACTTTTGTACACGAAAAACGTATTTTTAAGTACAAATATATTTTTGTTTAAATTTAAATAGATTTTTAAACTAATACCTTGTAAATACATTAATCCATTTTATATGGAACACTGACTGTCACTGTAGACTTCAGTATCCTTTTCTTAAAACTAACAATAGGTTCCTTTCCTTTTTGTGTTTAGATACACTTTTCTCTTTCTTTCTAGTATTTTTGAACCGTGCCCACGTCCAGTTTGGTTCGGGCACGTCCGCCACGGGCCCATTGTCTTAAGACAAGGGCACTGAGTCCGAGGAGAAAAAGTAGTGGGAAAGGGAGAAGGAGGTGTTAGATACTCTCGTTTAAAAAGCGGGATTTACAATACAATTTTCATAGGGAGATCACTCTAGTTTATCAACCATGTGTTTCCAATGTCACAGAAGAGAGAAAAGAAAATGACAGGAATGAAAATGAAAAATATAATTTCTACGGTCACGATATAAATTATATATTACTGAATGACTATTGCTTTAAATAACTGCTATAAAAGGTTCGCAAGTAAAACGAATTATGATACTATATTAATTTCTAACAACTTTTAAATAGTTAATCTTTAGAATTTTGGAAAAATACCCGCCAAAATCCCTCTCTCCTTAGGCTTATCATGGATATGGATGGAGACTCGCCAACTTAGACTTAGTAGCACTGCACCGAAGACTTCTTATATTATGATATTTATGATTTTTTTTTTGACAAAAACATCAACTATAAAATATTTACTAGCTCCTTTTATTCTGCATTATCATAGCTTTGATTTGACACCAAAATCAACCATCCAGCATTAAAACTTAACGAGATATCACATTTTGAACATTAGCAGGTATATCAAATATTGATATTGATATTGAGATGCATGATCGATGGGCCAAGGGGAGTCTCTATGCACACACGTCCTACAATCCTTCATGAATGGTTCAGTTTTGTTCCATCTGTTAAAAGATTTTGGTAAATTATAAAATACCTCAATTTCAGGGGACAATATTTCAAAATCTGAGGTGATTTTTACCTAGGTAACCAATTGTTCGGGTACGTGAATTATATTTGCATAACCCGTGGGTTATCTAATCAGTTACCTCAAAGTTACGTTGAAATTATAATTTAAATGCATAATTTTTAGCTCAAAGATAACATTGCCTAATGGTTTGCTGTTCATCAAGCATATACAAATTAGTCTAAAACATTAGTAGTATGTCTGCTAGAATAAACTTCTAGTAATCGTGAAGTTTTTAAGTTTTAATTTCTGATATAACGACATGACCAATTTGCAGTTCGCATAAATTTTAATTTGCATAACAGACAAGCAAACAGAACAGCAGTTTGCGTGAAATATTGTGCCCTGAATTTTTATATATTTTTTTAGACAAAAGTTTACACATCAACTTAAAGGACGAAAAGCAAAAAAAATCAAAGCACAGTTTAATACAGGGCCAGCAGAGTGCGTTTGAAAATGGATGGGGCATAAATCCAGGAGGATGAGGGGGACATGTCACCCCACTGTTTGGATGGGGTTGGGATGCCTATGTAATTATCCCCCCCACTTTTTGCTTCGAAAAACTGAAATTAAAATGCCTAAATAATAATTTTACTAATATTTCTCTTTATTGTATCAATGTAACACTTACCCATGTTCACGATGTTGTCTTAGCGCAAATATAGTCATACTGAAGTACACAAGAGGTCTATAATGGCGTCAAACCGGTGCGTGGGAGGGGGGGGGGGGTAGCGCAGGAAGACACTTTTTGAACAA
>JAULBS010091350.1:0-51586 GCA_032355785.1 Symmetromphalus regularis | reverse complement strand
CTCTCTCTCTCTCTCTCTCTCTCTCTCTCTCTCTCTCTCTCTCTCTCTCTCTCTCTCTCTCTCTCTCTCTCTCCAAAATGTCTCTTTAACTCTGATTTGGCAAATGTATTGGAGTCTAAATAAATAATCTTTTCATTTTGTTGCTCAGTATTTTCATTTGTCAACTAATTTCATCATTATTATTATTGTAATACATTTTTATTTATTTTTCAAAGAAAATGGTATTTTACTGTTATAACGATTTTTTCTTTCCTTTTTTATTCTTTCTTTCTTTCTTTCTTTCTTTCTTTTCTTTCTTTAAAAAGTAGCTCCGGTACGCATATTGGATGGCAATTCGAATGAACTCTTAAAAATAACCGGAACCGGAAATTAACAATTTACAAAATGGCGTGTTTAATGTCTGTTTTCAGTAATTTTGAATGAAACAATTTAATTTGAGCTTTTATAGATAAATATAACAAACGATGGCACGTGTGTCACAATCAGCTTGTGAAACAGAGTTGCGTAGATTCATTAGAGAAGTGCAGAATGACTTGACAACCTGCCAGGAACAGGAAAAACTAGTGAACATTTTGACAATCGTTCGTTTTTTGGCTAACGCGTTTCCGGATAATTTTAGAAATAAAGAACAAGATCATGGAAATGACAGTGACGCCATTTCACGTTGTGGACTGCACAATCTAAAAGAATATGAACACGTTTATAAGCATCTTTTTTCTAAATTTTATTATTCAAGAATTTTAACCGTTCTTTTGGAAATACTTTCTGTAGAATTAATATCAAAGTTTCCTAAAGATAAAATAAAAACGCACATAGATGGATTATTTATTTATGGACCAGCGACAAATTCATTTCTTGTTTTGTCTCATGCTGTAACAGATAGCAGGTATATGTTTGAAAGATATGTCAGTTAGTCAGTAGTAGATACACGTGCACATGTATCCTAAAGTTCCAAACTGCATCCTCTCATGAAATGCATCCTATTTTCTATTCAGGTATTCTAAATAAACAGTTGGTATTAAACCCTTGAGATTGCAACAAGAGTGCTGGCAATGCCAATCTTGATCAAAAAGGTGTTTTAAAAATATCTTGAAAAGAACAAAAACGTTTTTGGTGAAGTAACATGCCTCTACATCTATATCACAGCACTTAGAGATTCAGTATTAATAGGGGAGTTTTGAAGATTTGTTACATAACAATGATTAAAATAATACATTTACCTCAAAGATCTTGCTTTTGTTTTGTCTGTAATTACAGTATTATGAATATTGTTTTGGGGAGAACATTTTTGTGAAAGCCATGTGTAATGCCACTGATGGTTGCAAGAATGGGATGCATTTTGGGAGTAGATAAATAATTATAACATCTGACTGATAATTGGATATTGAATCTTACACACACATTCATGCACCCACATGCATGCACATGCACACAGTGCATTAAATATATGTTTAAAAAATTACATTAGATATGTTTACTAAACAAAAACTTTACTAGCCAGCCACAATGTTTACTAAAAAAATGTGATCATGTCACACCCTGATACTTGATATACCTAAATCAATTAAATATACATTCAACTTACTTTGAATGTCCTCAAAATAAATGTAACACTGTTAGAGTGGCTTGGTAGGGAGCAAGTGGGACAGGACCAGGAGTAAATGTGAAAATTTTGGAAGGGGAATTTTGTTTTAAAGATTTTTAATATTGGAATTAATTCAGAGTTAGTTAAAACCAAATTATAATGGGTAAAACATATATTGATGACTATGGGTGGGATCAAAACCACTTTGATCTACTTGTGTTTAAAAAATATGATGTATTTTAATTTTAATAATTATGTACATGTGTGTATATTTTTTTACTATTTAGACCGGGCTTTAAACTACACAAATGTGTCTCCCTACTGGAAGATTTCCTTCTTTCTCACCGACTTGTTGAAGTTCTCACCTCCACCTGCTCAGTGGATGTACATGATCGTGAATCTACTCAGCCTGATGAATCGTCAAGGATACTTTGGGATCAGTTACTTGTAGCTATTGTCAGTCTCCCTGACAACATGGCAAACAAGCTGCAAACACAAAACAGGTTTCTTACATGTGTATTCATGTATCAAAATAAGACTAGTGTCCTGGGGTTGAAATAATGTCTGGGGGCTAATTGCTAAGAAATGTTTCGAAGGATGAGTAAAATTAGGAGGCATTCTGGTTTTTTTTGGTGATAACTCGAAAATATAGTTGTCTTTAGTGGTAAGGTGACTGATTATTTCAACCTTTGGTACTTGATAACCTATTTGGATGTTATCACAAAATAAGGACCCAGAAACCCATGTGATTACCACAAAATAAGGAACCCCCCCAGTAACCTGTTTAGAGGTTATCACAAAATAAGGACCCAGTAACCTGTTTAGAGGTTATCACAAAATAAGGACCCAGAAACCTGTTTAGAGGTTACCACTAAATAGGGACACAGTAACCCATTTGGAGGTTACCACTAAATAGGAACCCAGTAACCCATTTGGAGGTTACCACTAAATAGGTACCCAGTAACCCATTTGGAGGTTACCACTAAATAGGGACACCGTAACCCATTTGGAGGTTACCACTAAATAGGAAACCAGTAACCCATTTGGAGGTTACCACAAAATTAGGACCCAGTGACCCATTTAGAGTTTACCTAAAAAACTGGGACCATTAACCCATTTAGAGGTTACCTCAATAACTGGGACCAGTAACCCATTTAGAGGTTACCACAAAATAAGGACCCAGTAACCCATTTAAAGGTTACCACAAAATAGGGACCCAGTAACCCATTTAAAGGTTATCACAAAATAGGGAGCTTGTAACTTATAGATTACAACGATTTTTTAAAGTCTAAAATTTCAATAATGTTTACTATTAAATGCCATAACAGGTATATGATGAGTATCAATGTCTCATACTTTTGATATTGTTAAAATGTATTAATACTTTTATGTGGATCTTATTTTCGCCTGAGAATTTTCTTTTGTTTTCAACTTGTTTTTCTTTGTTTCAGTGAAGTGTTTTTGCCTTCTAACTACATCCCTGTGATTGGAAAAGATTTGATTCATACTTTATACAAAGTTCACGACATGATCACCAGCAATAGTGACTGCTCTCTTGAGTTTGTTTCTCGTTTCTTTGGCAAGCTCTGCATGGCTGGTTATGGTGGTCAGTTTTCACGATTGTATTTTCATGGTTACACACATTTATATTTACAAAAAATTCAGTAATATAATGAGGGATTTACCAGATACACAAAATGAGTATTTAATGCAATAAAATGTGACTTGTACTAACTAAAGTCAGAAAGAGTAGTGTCACAAATAACGTGCATTTGACACCTAATAGTTGGATCGATCCTTGTCAGTGGACCCACTTGCAGTTTGGGATATTTGCCATTCCAACCAGTGGTCCACAACTGGTTTATCAAAGGCCATGGTATGTGCTGTCCTGTCTATGGGACGGTGCATATAAAAGAACCCTTTCTGCTTATCAGAAAGAGTAGCATATGTGGCAGCAGCAGGTTTCCTCTAAATAAATATGTCCTAATGATTGACATCCAATAGCCAATGATAAGATAAAAATCAGTGTGCTCTAGTAACAAACATTACTATTACTATTTGACACCTAATAGCTGCTGAATAACAAAAGTGCTGGTGTGTCGATAAACAATCTTGTTTCCTCTGTGTGTTTTTATTTCTTGGTTTAGGTATCCACTGATGATGATTTAGTTGTTTAATCACATTTTATTCCAGACAATCGGTGATTAATTATGAGTGTATTAAGGCTACTCCTTTCTTTGACAAAAGTTTTAATCTCAAATGAAATTCTTCCAGGATACCAGTTTTAAGAATGACCTGTATTTTCAACTCATGGCCAGTATTTTCAACACATCTGTATTTACAACTGATGCACTTTCCAAGGTGATTTTTATGGACAGTCCCCATTTTCATATCTTTAAAATTTGGTGTATTTTTATTATTTCTGTTTCAGATATTCTGTGGGATTCTATACTACCAACCCTGTACAAGTACGTCCAGATTGATTACATCTGGTGTCGCATCTGTCAGCGCATCCTCACCGGTCTCCCAGACAGATGTATAGAAGCAGCCATATTGCCACTCCTTAACAAGATTCCCTGGTAATTAAAAATTAAAGATAGAGTCACCAGAATTAAAAAAATATTTTACCTTTTAGAATATATCTTGTTTGTTTGTTTCATGTCCTCACTGGTGTCCCAGACAGATGTTTAGAAGTGGCCATTTTGACACTTCTTAACAAGATTCCGTGGTAATATTAAAACATTAAAGATACAGTCTCTGGAATTAAAAGAATATTTTAACATTTAGAATAGATCTTGTTTGTTTGTTTCATGTCCTCACCGGTGTCCCAGACAGATGTTTAGAAGTGGCCATTTTGACACTCCTTATCAAGATTCCGTGGTAATATTAAAACATTAAAGATACAGTCTCCGGAATAGTTCTAATATTTAACCATTTATAACTGTTTACAGTTGTTTATGTTTGTTTTGCATCCTCTCCGGTCACCCTGACAGATGTTTAGAGGCGGCCATATTGCCACTCTTTTAACAAGATTCCCTGATTGTAATAAACCTCTAAAGATAGTCTCCTGTTTATTTTTAATATTTAATCATTTGCAGTTGATTTTCTGTGTTTATTTCAGACCTATGCTTTGCCATTCTTCTGTTTTCCTCAACTGTTCTGTCTTATCTATGTCACTGGTTGAAGTGGAGCTAGGTCATTCATGTCCTGCTGCTCCTTGGCTTATGTTAAAAAATGGCAGCGAGATTTGAAAGCTTTATGTAGGCAGTCAGTGACGTCCTATGCTAAAACTGTGGTTGTGTTTCTGTTATAAAGTAATTAAAGATTTTATGAGATGGAGAGTAGAGATTGCATCTTTAACAAATATATAGAGACAAGAAGAATTTATGTTAAACAAAAGCTGTTATTTAAATCCATCCACTGTGATGAAATTTTATTTAAAAAAATACTTTCTTCTGACCCTGGGAACAAATATGATTTAAATTTTCTTATCCACAGAGATTTTTACTTGCCTGGGTCAGGGAATGAGTTTCAGTTGAATCCCTGCAATTAAGACTGTAACTCTTTTATGTTTGTTATACTATTACAGGTGGGGTGTGGTTGACAAGTTTCTTGGCGACTGTGTTGTTGATAATACTCGACTACAGTACGTTCTCTGCACCAAGCTTCTGTTACATCGCTTCTCAGAACAGGTTTGTAGATGCATGTTTCTTTGCTAACATAAGGAAATTAATTTTTGTGTCCATCAACCTTTCCAAAATTGAAATAGGGAATATTCAAATGTATCCCCACATGAGAAAACCTACACCTTTTCATTATAGAAGATTAACATACTTGTCCGGTGATTGGGGGGCAAGGAAGAATAATGATAGAATGTACAAATAGTAGGGTTCGAATTTCACCAAGGCATTGAGACATTTGTCATGCTGCCCTGTCTCTTTGTCCTCTCAATTTCACTTCTAACAAAGGTGAATATTACTGTGCCTTTTTTTCCCCGCTTGCATTATCTTTCAATCACATTTGCTGCTGTGCTCCTGTGTGTCCTCAAAATTGCGTTGGTGCCCTCTTGATTCATAGAAATCCAAGGCAAACACTTAAGTTTGACCCCTAAAATAGTGTACATAGGGGGCAATGAGATCATTAATTTTGTAGACTGTTTAACATTGAACTGTTTCTATTAATTGTAGGTGCTTCTGCTACAGAATGTTATTGGTTATTTGGCGTCATCACACACAAGAAGACAATTATATTTTCAGGTAGTTAAAAAAATCATTGATATAGCAGCCTTAAAACTTTGGCATTTTGATGGGAATATGTAGGGATTATCTTGAAACCAGTCTATAAGCAGTGATTTCATTAGAAGCAGAAATAACAGAGGAAATGTAGGTAAAATTGTAACTTGCATGTATTTCATTAGAAATGGGATTGTGGGTAAAACCCCAGAAAAGTTGAGACTTTTATGAACTATGAGATGTATTTTCTGCAGGTTTTTTCCTACCTACCAACTTTATTTTTTTTGTTGCTTTTAACAGGCCTAAAATTGAGAAATTTAATTTGAAATGAAAAAAATACAGGGCAATCGTTTTTGTCACTAATCACAAATTAAATAGAGAATTGAATGGTTTACAAAATCGTTTACTTACACATGTGTTTTGATTACAGGTGATGAGAAATCTTCTCCAGGTGTGGGGAGATGTCAGTGCTGTGAAGCACACCTCGTATGAGCAGCACCGGTACATCTGCCGAGCTCTTGTTATAGGCATCAGCCATCTGCAGGCCAAGGATGCAGCAGATGTAAAGGGAGGTAACTGATATAATCTTTTTATTAAAGACATTAATGTTGAAGAGTTTCAAAAGTTATTAATTACAAGTGCTAATTACATATTTGTTTGTCCAACATTAATTTTTAAAAAATAACCTCTTTTTAAAATTAAAAAATAAATTATGTTGTGATTTAAACTGTTGTAATATTTGTTTTTTTTGCAGACTTCCACCACCTGTTGATGCCAGCGATACAGTGTCACATTGCTTGTGCCGACATAAAGATTCGAACCCAGGGAATGGTGGTCGCAGAGATCCTTACCAAGGCTTTAGATCCCACGGGACCTCAACTCAAATTTGAAGTTAGTTCTTTAAGGATGTTTATTTAAGTATTACAAGCTTTTGTCAGTGTCTGTCCCACTTATTGTTGGCTTCAGGCATGCTAAAAAGACAATGTATTCACATAATTCACTTAGACACGAGGGAGTGTCGAAAAGTTTTAGTCTGTCTCAGTTTCCAAAAGGATAGCTGATTTATTTTGTACTTGTTAATGTTTTTCATTGTTTTGAGAGGCTGAGAACATTTTGACAACCCCTCGTACATCCTAACATAGTATAAGTTTATTTTTTAACTTCATCTCTGTGGAAAAGCACATACAAAAGATTTGTTTGTGTGAAATAAAACTATCAAATGAAGTTATTTTACCAAGGACATACACTTGATGTACATGAGCCTCAGTGTTCCAGACGGAGGACATTGGACTCTCAAGGTGAAGATTGTTGTTCAAAACCTTTTGAAGGCTGGTTCACACTTGATTATGTGTCAGAATAACCAAATGTTTGCATCCAATAACCAGTGATTCATAATTCACTTTGCTCTTGTGGGGTTGATACAAAAATAAAATAAAAAGATAATAATATAAAAAATAAAATAAAAAATACTCTTGATATTGAATGACAACTTATTTAAATATTATGTAAATTAATTTACAAATGCTTTAAAATAGAGACAAATACAAGATATATAAATTGTGATGTTTTTATTTCAGTATGAACGTGATGCTGAAGTAGATCATCTTTTCAGTCTGCTTCAAGTTCCCAAAGAAACAGATGCGGAAGAAAGTGAAAAGTAATATCTGTTTTATTACACTGACAAGAACAATTTTTTTTTTTAATAAATAACAAAACTGTACTGGTGACAGTCTTATTTTAAATGTTGCTCTTGAATGATTTGTTAAGATATTCTTTGTATTATAATACAAATCATGTTCTTCCAAATTCAAGATGTTTCTTAATGCTGACTTTCTTGATATTTTATGTTTATTTATTTGTATAATAGTCATGTTGAGCCCCAGTGTTCCATTGCTAGGATACCAGACTTTCAATTTGAAGACTTTGGTTCAAAACCTGTTGGAACCTGGCTCACCATTGTGCTTGGGTGTCGTTAAACAAACAAGTAATTTCTTTCTTTTACATGAAGTAATGTCAGCCATTTTCGATGCTATAGATTCAGCAAATAATTTGTTCTTTATAACCATTATTTTTACTTTATGATACATTCATAGATCTTTTTAATTTTTAGGAAACTTGGATCAGGACTGATTGAAAACACAACAACAAGCTGTGAATCTGATAGAAAAGACTCACATTTGAATAAGTCGAACAACAACACGACAACACAAACTGAGTCCGATCTTGATAGGTATTTAATATATGCAGTAATATTTTGGGATTTTCTCACAGTTAATCATTTTAACATGTTGAAAGATAATGAGGAGAATTAATAGTTGACAATATTCTCTGATATGGAAAACAAACAAATTTCTTAAAACTGCCATTGTGTTTGTATTTTGCATTAGTAAAACGACAAGTGAGCTGATCATTAATATATCAGTATGCTCTAGTGGTGTCATTAAACAAAACAAAAACAAACACAAAACAGTAAAAAGATAAGAAAAGCGACATAGCCGCTTTAAATAAGGGAAACCGTTATGGATGTTCAGGTTATATAACAGTTAACGATCACTGTTCACATGAGATCATCATATTTTATTTTATCCAGTGATGATGACTTGGAACCCTTTGACATGTCACATGATCACCTGGTAACAAAAACAAAAAATCCAAAATACATACGAGACTGCATGGAAGGTAAGAATTGTGTTCATAACCCTCATATACATAAATTATGTTAAGTATTGTTGATTGTAACTGCATCTTTTATTTTATTTCATCTATGTTATGTTATTTTTATTTAACAGCTGTTACATATTAATCCAATCTTGTCATTGTAAAATCTTTTGTTGTAGCATGTTCCCAATATGCTATTGTGTAATGACCTGAAAGTCTGTCTGTCTGTCTGTCTGACTGAAAGAAAGTCTGTCTCTCTGTCTGTCCGTGCGTCCATCCCTGAGTCAGTCAGTCAGTCTGTCCGTTCATCTATCTGTCTGTGAGACAGTCAGTCAGTCCATCCATCCATCCATTCATCCATCTGTCTCTCATTCTGTCTGTTTCATTCTATCTGTCACTTATTCTCTCAGTTTGTCTATCTCTCTCTTTCAGTCTGTCCATCCATTCATCTGATTTTGTATAAGAATTAGTTTTTTAATTAAGCTTCTTGTTTTTAGGTCTGATATGCTCAGATGATCCTGATTGTGTTGAAGCGTGCCTTAAAAATACAGAACGTCTGGTACGGTCCAGCCATCATGATCTCAAAGAGGTATAGCTTTTGTTACATTTTACTCTTAAAATTGACTAAATGCTGGAACTTTGGAATGGTGGGGTCCAAATATATTTAAAATATTTTTAATATTTGAGGGATGTTCGAAGTTAGATACAACCAAATTATAATGAGAAATAAAATGAATGGTTAAGAATGGGGAGGGGGAAGGGGGATGCCTGAGGGATATGTGCATTTTTCTTCATTAAATAATAAATTGTCACATTTAGACACAAAATGTAGTGATGCAGTTCTTTTATAATAATAAAATGTTTCATTTAGTTATCTTCTATAATTGTAGCAATTCATAAAACTATTATCCTCTTAATGTGATAAAAATGAATTCCCTTCACGTTATCGACAATATAATCAAATAAGGGAACTCTTTCACTTTCAAAATTCCTCATTAAATGGAATTTTCACACTTAAGTCAGGAAGAAATAAGATTAGTGTTGTTATTCAATTGCAGATAGATTTAACCTAAGTTTATCAAAACATTACGAAAGTAGCTGTTTGTGTAAATTGTTTTAATGAAAGGTAGTAAAATGACAAAGTAAATTTTTATCACATAACTACATCATCTGGAACTTGGTTACAGGAGCTTGGCACTTATTAGGTAGAATACAATATATATTGTTTTTCTTTTCTTTATTTAGATAGCAGCCGAGCTGTGTAAAATATTGCTACATCTGTCAGACAATTTTGCTATCCCTGACTTCATTGTACTGAGGTTCGGAGCTCTCGTGGCAGTCATTGTACAGTGTCCGGAACAGGTATTACATAATTATCAAGGCTAAACTTACGCGTGAATCACTGAATCCTATTCGCGTCAGATTCGCATAAACTATTTCAGATAAAATGAAATCATAATGGAATTAAAATATTAGCAAAGAACTGTGTCAGGGATTTAAAAAAACCCAAAAATTATGCGTAAATTGTTCTTCATAGCTAGTTTTGTTTCTTCGTTTTGTAAGCTGTTACGTTTACTCACTTTTTTTGTATTTTTTGTGTTAATTTATTTTGTATGAGATTTGATCTGTTTTTGTTTTAGTCTGCAGTTTATCTGACTGGTGAATTTTATGAAAGAAACTACAATCTCCGTCAGAGAATGGATATCTTAGAGGTGCGTACATTTTAAAATTGATAGATTTATTGTTAACTATTGTAAAGTGTTCTTCAAATCATTATAAATAATGTTTGTTTTAACAACATTCAAGAATATTATTTAATTAGGTGTCCTTTGTGCAGTATTTGCGACACATGGTCTACAGAAGAAACCTGCTTTTCTTACATAGGTGACTCATTCTTATTAGCATATTACAAAAGCCACAATTTCTGAATTGCAATATGTGATGGCCATTTCTATAAATAGAAGAATAATTATCAAAATTAAAAGGTATTTTTAGTCTAATTTATGGAAAATATTTTAAACTTGCATATAATTTAGGTATTTTAATTTGTATTTATGAAAGTTTTCTTTTTTTGACAATCAGCTGCAGTGTTTGTTACAATGGCACCTTTATAATACCAGAAAGTAAAGAACTGAAATAATAATCTTGTTTACTTAACAATTTATTATGCATCTGCCACATACTATGAATTTAATAACAATATGTTTGTATTTCTATTAGGTTCTTGCTGCAGCTGCTCAAGAGTTGTCTTCCCCTGAACATTCAGACAAAACCAAGGTAACTAAGTCTGTAGAAGAAGTAACCGAGAAGTCGGAGGTGTCAAACTGGCGAGAGATTGTAGAAAAACGTATTGAAAGTAAAACAAGAAGATTTGCAAAAGGTCCACATCAGCCACCAAAGAAAGCAGTAGTCAACCGATTTTCTTCTGTAGCTGGACACTTCTTCTACCCCCTAATGAAAAACTTTGACAGGTTTGTTTATAAAAAATATGTTTAACCAGGACATAAAATTACCATACATTCTCTATTTAATGGTTCCACCCCCATCCAGCCATTTTGCAAAATAAAAATGACTTACACTAGCATAAATCCATGATCAAAAGTATGTAATGATTTTTTGTTAATCATTGACTATAGGATGTCAAACATTTGGTAAATTTGTGCTTTTTTCATATATTTTTATGCTCACTTACATGTTTTATTTATTTTTGATTGAAACATATTTTATTGCTTTTAAGAGACAAATGGATTAGGCACATGTTTTCCAACTTAATAGTATTTTTCATGTTTTATTTAAAAGGTGGTGCTTATATGTTAAACATATTATGTTCATGTATATATGTTACGTATAAATATGTTTTTCACATTTGAGGTATTTGTGAGCAATTAAGCAGGACATTGCTTAATAAATAATATACTGGGTTCGTTAATAAATCAATCTTTCCTTTGCTAATATTTATAATATTTTATGCATCACATCACATCATGCAATTATATGTTCTTGTTTAATCTTGAGTGTGTTATAACTTATGTTTGATAATTTTTAAACTAAATTACTTGTTTTATTTTAAGTTGAATCGTAAACATGTGTTTTGGCCGCCATCTTTATTTGTTTTTGTATCTGTAACCGGTGATTACTAATCACTGTGACCGCTGGAATTTTAGTTTCACTGTACACGCAGAATGAGTGGTTGAAAGGACGGGCAAGGATTAAATATAGCAAACTAATTAAAGTAACATTTCACTGTTTTATTACATGAATAATAATTTTAAAACAATGTTAAACGTTCATTCCTTTCTTTCCGGAATATTTCACGAGTGCCAAGTTGTATTTACCCCGCCCATGTGCCATAATGGACAACACTATCGAATGGTATTATATAGGCTAGATATAGTGATAGGTGAATAGAACTGTCTTTTTTTGGCATGTCGGATTCATTTTTGACTTAGTGGCATGTTTTATGAGGTTGGCGGACCCGTCTGCGAAAATGTTCAGCTTGGTGGCATAAATTCTCAGCTTGGCGGGCGTACAAGCCGCTTGTATGGGTTGGAGAACACTGTTTATGTTACGAAGTTACCTGTTTCTAACTGTATGAGTATCAGTATTCTACATGTATGTGGTATTGTTTCAGAAAGGAAAGCACTCTGGATTTGCTTGGAGAAGACATGTTAATTCTCGGTCGACTGGTATTCACTCTCGGTATCATCTTGTATGCAGCTCTACACTCTCCAGTTAGTAGTATACAAATATTATTAAAATAAGTGCTTTCAAAATATGTATACTAAACTATCATTTTTCGCCACATTTTAAAAGTTCTGTCTGCAAAAATAATTATTTAATAATAAATTTAATTGTTTTATAATTGGGCATTTAGTACTTAATTATTTTGCAACAGACTCATGATTCTAATCCTAATGTTAAATTGTGCACGTATCAGTATGTGTGCTGTCCTTGTATACTAAGTCAGCCTACTATGCGAGTGAGTAAAAGGCTCAGATTAAACAATAAATACTACAGAATCTGAATTACAAAACTTCTCACTCACATCTTAATTGGTTTTCTACATACCGGGTAATCAAAGACTACGAACAGTTGTCTCACTAATAGCATATAGCCATAGCCAATTACAGCTGAGTACTCTATTGTTCACTTCGACTGGGAGCTGACGTGAAACAATGAACAATGACAGCTTTTATACATTGGGTCAAACAAATAACTTTTTTTTTTCTACCTTATTTTAGAAACCATGAAAATAAAAAACTAATTATCTTAGACTTCTGAAACCTCGAAAATAAGAAACCTCGAAATGTTTTTAATCGCGAAACCATGAAAATTTAAGACCTCTAAAATGTTCAGTTATATGGTAAGTTATAATGAATACTATTAACAGACTGCATATAAGTAACTAGTTTATATTGTTGACATTTAATCACTGCTAGCATACATCTCACATTTAACCCTTTCACTTGCAGGAGCAATTGAACCTAAAAAGTGTCCATTAGGTTACAAGGAATATGATGGGTCCCTGAGGCGAACATTCAATGATACCTGTGAGCCGTGTTTGCCAGGATCATTTGGAGCTCATGAGAACAGATCAGTCTGTGAACCATGTCGTGCCGGAGTTGTCTGCCTTGCCATGGCAACCACTGATAAACCAGTAGCCAATGACAGCTCTATAGCATGGGCGTTGGGATTTTCATCTACAAACTCTTATTTATGTCCACCAGGTAATACATTTATATTTTTACTCTCCTATATTATTACTATCCTCATTTGCATGATGTTAATATGGTATTATGTCAAACATAATTGTAGTCAGTGATAACATCATATTGTGAAACATTGTTATTTGTTTTTTAAATTATTACTGTTTTCATTATACTGTCATAATAAGCCATTATGTCAGACATAATTTTAGTAAGTAATGTATCATATTGTAAAACATTAGTATTTGGTTTTTATGTTATTACTCTTTTCATTTATAAATTCTTAATAAGGCATTACATTAGACATCATTTTAGTACTGTAATTGATAACATCATTTTATAGGTTGGTTTGTTGTATTTATTTTCATTCTTATACCCAATTAAGGTTCATGCATGTTATCCTGGGCCAACAACTCAGTTTCCTGTACTGTCTGTCCAGGACAGAGGTTAGTCTTAGTAGAAGAGACAAAACCCGCTCTGCCACACTAATGCAGCTACTTCTATCAATAAGCAAAAAGGGATATTTTATATGTATATCCCACAGACAGGATAACACATACCGCTGCCTTTGATAAACCAGTTATGGACCACTGGTCAGTGTAAGTGGTATACACCAACCCTCTGAGCCTTGTGGAGCATTCAATCTGGATTGGAGCTGATACTGAGATTAAAAATGCCATGCCTCGACTGAGATTTGATCCCAGTACCTAACAGCTGCAAGTCCAATAGCTTAACCACTGCACTACTGGGGTTGGTAATACCATATTGTAAAACATTGCTATTATTTTTTCAGGTTATTACTGTCCTCAGAACAGTTCAGAAGCGACACCCTGTCCTCAGGGAACGTACAACTCTAAGAATGGGATGGGAAGTATTTCTGACTGCCAGCTGTGTCCGGTTGACCACTTCAACCACCTGGAAGCACAGAAGGCTTGCTTTATTTGTGGCAGTGAGGCCCAACAGAGCAACCGAGGATCTGTGACATGTGACTGTATGGGAGCTGGCAGAGACTTTCAGGTGAGATCAGATGGCTGTTTATATGTTGGGGTTTAGTAATGTTTTAACTCATTGACTGTGATTCACAATATGTGTTGTTGCATGAGAAAACCAGGCTAAAGTGCAAAATTTTCTAAATGTTTGTTTTGTTTTTGATCATAAAACTTTAACAAATTACAAGAAATGTGCAAAAAAACTGAATTGGCCTATCTTAGTTTTTTTTTCTATAAATTTTTAAAATATTTATATCTGAGGTAGTGAAAAGCTGTAACCTACCCATAAAGTTTTGCATCAATATGACCAGGTCATACTTGAAAACCAGATTTTTCCTATAGGTATTGCTGGTATCAAACTAATCACAATGACACTTTAAATCCCTTGACGTCACTTATCAATCCACCCTTGGGTAATTCCATCACAATGTATGTGAAAGTGTGGGGTGACTACAGACCAGTTAGTGCCAGTGTTTTAGCCCATGTTGATCGATACTGCAATCAAAATTAATGAAATAACTAATATTTTAGACAAGTATGACTAAAATTCTTTTGAGAAACTAGAAATACATGTAAGAGTGAAATAAAACGATTTAGACAGAAAGCCAAAAATCTATAAATTAGCTCATTCTGACATTCTGTGGGCTGTAGCTTAAAATAACTGCTTGCATCTTTTGCTGGGCTATTATCCAATCCAATCAGTGGTCCACAACTGGTTTATCAAAGACTGTGGTATGTGCTGTCTTGTCTGTGGGACGGTGCATATAAAAGATCCCTTGCTGCTTATCGGAAGGAGTAGCCTATGTTGTTGGCAGTGGGTTTCCTCTAAAGACATAGGTAAGAATGACCATATGTGTGACGTCCAATAGCCGATGATCAGATAAAAATCAATGTGCTCTAGAGGCGTCATTAAATAAAAAACAAACAAAAAGCTTTTGCTGGGATTTTCTGTGCAGCATCACATATACATGTAGCAGGGTTCTTTCCCTTTGTCATTATGAGTTCTCTAATTTAGCTGCCAACTGCCTAGAAATGAAAATGCTGTTTATGTATTTGAAAATGTTTATAAAAGCTACTTGCTCATAATAACCACTTCATGTGGGTCCCTCAGGTGGTTTTGACTGTAATTTACCTTTTTTAAAATTTCAGCCAAGTGATAAGAACTGTCCATGTAAAGCAGGTTATCTGGAGTTTGGAAATCAACAGGACTGCATCAAGCAAGTGTACAGTCTATGTACGGAGGGATCATATCGCAATCAGAATGGTCAGTGCATGACCCCTGACCAGTGGGTGACCTTCTGCACAGCACAGGTAACTAAACTACTAGGGACATGACTCCACCCCACCCCACCCCCCAGTAGTCAATATATATTTTTAGTGTTGGAAGTGGGAGTGTTAATTAGTTTATCCATCTAAACTACTAGTGGTGTTTAGACTATTGAATTTCTTTAAGAGTGATAGAAGTCTGGTTTTGTGTCAGTGCTATACCTTCCTACTAAAGCATTCATTAAAACTTAATGTTATTCTCTAACAGGCTGTACAAATCAGATTTGTTGCTTTAAGAGATGTTGTGATATTTATTGTATGGCAGTGATTACAAAGGATCATATGGAATTCTGGGTTTATGTCCCCAATGAAGAATTCATTAAAACTTAATGTCACTATCTAACAGGCTGGACGAATGAGATTTGCTCCTTTAAATTTTTTTTAAATTTCAGGTGTGTGACAATGACTACAAAGGGTATGATGGAAGTCTGGGTCTGTGTCTGTGCAAGGCCGATGATCTTGAAGTGATCTGTAGTCTTGAATGTCGGAAACTTCAACGCAATCGATTGACATTCGTGTGTCCTTCAAAACCACTTGAACCATATATACAAATCCGAAACACAGACAACACTATCAGAGTAAGTTATATCACTTACATATACTCAAACAAAAAAGAAAGTATGCATGTTGAAATATTGAATATTTCATAATTGAAAGCAAACACATGTGCAGCTTGTGATATTACTGCACACCAACAAACCCAAATGGTGTGGTTATCTAATTCCAGAATTTCTGCCATGAATGTCATCTGGTTTATGAAATAACTGATTATTGATTACATGCATACTTTCTTTTTTGGTTGAGTATATATATATATATCATGCAAAAATGTTGTTAAATGTATCTGTGGTAAATCATTTTATCATTTCCAGTTCTCAAAATTCACAGTAGGCATGACAATGTCATCATAAAAGTTGCCATATAATTGGTTTATTGCAGTATGGTAATGCCATTCCAAAAATAAGAAAGTATGCATATTTTCATGAAATTCTTTTCACTATGCCATAGCAAAACAATTTAGCAAAGACAGTTAGGTACATTCATAAATATGTCTGAAGGTTAAGCTTCTGCTGGTTCAATTATATTATATTAATTTTGTATATTATCGGAGGTCGAATTTCACCAAGGCATTGAGGCATTTGCTATGCCGCCCTGTCCCTTTACCACAATGCCCTCTCAATTTCATTTCTTATGAAGGCAAATATTGCCGTGCCTTTTTCCTCCACTTGCACTATAGGAAACTCACATTTGCCATTGTGTCCCTGATGTGTCCTCAAAGTAGCCTTGGTGCCCTCTTGATTCAAAAGAATACAAGGCAATAATCAAAATTCTACGACACAAAAGTAAAATCTTTTTAAAATGAAATAAAAGAAATTTTGACAATAATATTTCGATTATTATTTTTTTCTCGAGAAAAATGATTTGTAAGCCATTTTCTTCATTGTCTACAGAAACAGGGGCTTCCTCTAAAGACCATGAGGCAAAAAACACCATAATATGTCTGACACCTAGTATCCACTGAATAAACAATGTGCTAGGGTGTTGTTAATCAAACAATCCTTTCCTTTTGTTTCCAGAAACAATTCCCATCGTCTAAACTCCTGAAAGGCCTGAACACCAGAGAAGCAATCACGAAGGACCAGTGTAACACTTTCGGTGTCACTGAGTATCCAATCAGCATTGTCGAGTGTGGAAGTTCAAGCTTCCTTGGCGTGTATAAACCCGATCCTCAGCAGCTAACTGACTGGCTTGATGCACATGTGAAGGGAAACATAACTGGAAACATCACCGTGGATACAGATTATAACTCGGCCTTCTTTCGGCGGCGTCGACTGCTAGCTACATCTACAGTTAACAGTTCTTTGTCCAGTGGAATTGCAAACCCAGTCGTGTGTCTGGAATATGGACAAATTATATTCTTCTTTGTTGATAATACTAACTATCCAGTGTACGACAGGTTAGTGTTTGGAATAAGGACAAAGTGTAATCTATGACACTCCCCAACCCTAATTTTTGTGTTACATTGATATCGTAAAGAGAAATACTAGAAAAGATCATTATTTAAGAATTATAATTTCAATTTTTTGATACAAAATGTTGGGAATAATTATATAGGCATCCCCCTGTCCAAAATGTGGGGGCATGTGTCCCCCAGGACTGATGCCCCTGTTTCCCACCCCTAATTATAAAATCCTGGTTACAATTACAAGTCTAGAGCAAATGTACAAAGAAACATTGCCTTCTTTAAAATTGTTACTTTTATTACTTCAGAAATAATCTTTACAACACAAACACCAAGTTCGACTACGGTGGCTTCCGACAGCTAATGGAGGCTCAATCTCAGGTTTCCACATCAACCACATTGTTTGCCTATAGATTTGCCGACCCCGGAGTCTACGTCTTCTACCTCAGCAGCAACGTCAACAAGAAAATGGTAAAAACAAATAATTATTTCAGGGATTGAAATTCTTTAGCATCAGTCTTAGGCTACATTTAATGTGGTTGGCCTAATAAAATTTTATTGTCATTACTATAGACTATGTAGCTAACAGTTTGTTTTTATAATAATCTAATTCTTTTTTTTTTGGTTATCAAATTGTGATACATTTTCAAGAAAACTGGGTGAATTATGTTAAATAGACATTCTTCCCAACCAACGTACTACGTCATTCAGGATGGCATTGTAACTTTATGCATGTATATATTTTCTCCCTTTATATTGCAGTATGTGCGAGTAATGGCGCAGGATGCCACTTGTACAGAGGACGGTCCATTTTTCCCAACCACATCACGCTACATCATTCAAAATGGCATTGCCGTATCCCAAGATATCCTGAAGGCTCCTGATTGGCAGATTATTTTCATTCTTCTGGCTGCAGCTTTCCTTGTTATGATACTCATGTTGTTACTACTGGCAAGTTGACATTTTGTTCTTGATAAGTGACATTTAGTTTTTGATGTGATATTTTGTTCTTGATAAGTGTGACATTTGATTCTTGATAAGTGATATTTAGTTCTTGTTAAGTGTGATATATTGTTCTTGATAAGTGACACTAAGTTCTTGATAAGTGATATTTAGTTCTTGATAAGTGTGATATTTAGTTCTTGATAAGTGATATTTAGTTCTTGATAAGTGTGATATTTACAGACAAAATAGCACAAACCATGGCCTTTAACCAGTTGTGGACCAAATGGCAAGTTCACCAAATAACAATCTTCAAAGTAAATGTAAAATGTTCTTTATGTTGCAAATATTGTTTGTGTTTTATTCAGGTTTTGTTCCGGAAGTATGGGTGGACGAAGGTTTCCTATCTGTATCCATTCTACCGCTACGTGGCATCCAGATTTAACTTTGATGATTATGCCAGCAAGGGTTCAACTGTGCACCCTGTGAAGAAATACCATAGAAACCTACAAGCTCTCACAGCAGCCCAACCAGGCAGTAACCTAGCAACACAGGCAGCCATTTTGGATGGCAAGTTTTTACTTTTTAAAGTTTTTAATTTTAAATATTAGCTATAAAGTAAGCCCTCAGAGCACCCAAATCAAGCAGTAACCTAGCAACACATGCAGCCATATTGGATTGCCGGTATATATTTTTAAGAATAAAACATTAGCTATAAAGTAAGTCCTCAAAGTAGCCAAACCAGAAGTAAACTAGCAACATAGGCAGCCATAGTTGCATTGGATCTTTTTGTGTTATACTTTTTTTTAATATATAAAATATATATTCGGTTTTAAATATAAAAAAATAAAGTCTCTTTGATTTATCACAAACTAGAACACTAGACAGGATATCATTTAATTTCTTGCTTTTCATATATAATTTGTTTTAATTTTCAGCATCTGCAATAGAGGTGAAGAATGATGAATTCTGGGATTACGACCGGCAGCTTGACCTTGAAGCATTCAGCGTGAAGCAGTTGTACGACACACTTTCCAAACAGTCTCGCAGTGTCACACAGACTATCGGCAAACAGAAAGATGAGGTCAAACAAATGTACCAGAGAATAGCCAATCAAACAGAGTCTCTGAAAGGCTTATGGGCTGCCAAGATGAATCTGCATGGGAAGTCGGCATTGGCGACAGAGCAAGATGTGGTATCATATGAGAAGAAAGTGGAGAGGCTGGAGATCGAATTGGAGCGACGTAAAGACGTCGGACGACAGTTTGAGGCAATTCTCACTCGACAAGAACAGTTCATGGATGACGATGAAACAGGAAGGAAAAACCATCAGGTGATCATCTCCCCTGTTTTACTCTTTCAAATGACAAATCATGTTTGACCTTTTTCTTATTTATATTATTTCCCGTTTTACTCTTTCTGATGGCAAATTTTGTTTTAACTTCTTTCTCATTATAATTATCTCCCCTGTTTTACTCTTTCAAAGAGCATTCTGTATTTGTAATATACTTCAGATGGTTTATAAAACTGGATTCCAGAAAACCATGTGACTTTATGTAATGCTATTATCTATAACATTATTCTATATTTGTAATATGTTTCAGGTCGTTTATAAAGTCATTTATTAAGTGATTCTCGATGTAATACTGTTATCTATAACAGCATTCTGTTTTGGTAATATACTTCAGGTGGCATATGAAGCTGGTCTCAGGGAAGCCAAACGACTATTAATGGAACATGCCAGCAAGATGCAGAGAGGACAAGTGATGCGTGACGGGGAATTCGACCATGACATGCACAACGACATTGATAGACGGGTGGCACTTCTTATCAACCAGATGTCAAATGATGTAACAGATGAGTGTCGTCGGGTGGGAGCCTGGGGAATTCTGGGAGAAGGAACAGGAGGTCAGATTGTTCAACCAGGAACACGGACACCACTTAACAGAAATGACCTTATTAGTGAGTAGTATATACATGTATTTCTCATGATCTGTCTTGTATTGAAAAATGCTTTAGATTTTGTGAATATTTTGAAGATTTCTTGTAATCTTTTACCTGGTATTGAAAAATGTTTTAAAATGGAGAATATCTTGAAGGTTTCTTCTCTTTGGTATTAAAATGTTAAAGGTTTTAAAAATGACATGTAGATATAATGATGATAAACTATTAATACATTTTTTGTACATTTTTAATATAATGATTTAATATTTCAGGTGCTGACATGAACATCAAGAAACCAAACCTTATTGCCATGGATCCCAAAACTGGTTTAATCCAACCAAAGAGTGGAACCCAAATGTTGTTAGCTGATGGTAGCGTGGTGGCTGTCCCCGCTGACTACTTTGTTCACCCACAGACTGGACGTGTTCTTCCAATGCTTGGCAACATCGCCTATGATCCGGTGACAACCAGACTGGTCTTTGTGGTAGACTCGGCTACAGGTAAAACTCATCTATACTGGATGTGATGCATGTGTGCCTTCCAGCTAAATTAAATTATAATATAATGTCCATGACTAGTTTCTTTTACTAGCACGTTTTCAAATAATAACTCACCTGTCCACTCCAGTAATCTGTTCATGATTAGTTATTTTTACTACTGGGTTTTCAAATAATGACTTTGGCTGTAGTGTATATATTAGTTAGTTTAATAGATTATGAATATCACTGATTCTATGACTAGTAAATGTTTTTTTTAAATAATAACAAAAATAATGTCAGGTTCATTATATTATTTTACCTTTTTTTCTCCATTTCTAAGAAAACAAAAGACAACTTCTACTTGAGCTTATGATGCATGGAATATCATATGCTCATTGTTTTTCTCTACCTATTATCATTTTATAGTAATGTATGTCTGCAGAGCTCAAGCATCTCTTGAATGCTTTGTCACTTGGTAAAGTTCATAACAAAGAAAACATTATTTCACTTGGGACATAAATTTGATAATAAATGGCAACCTATTTAAATTTACTTGTATTTATATTTATTTACTATATATTATTTACTATATTATGTATATTTGTAGGTGAGACGGTGAGGTCAGAAGACCCATACATCCCATATATTCCCTACCCAGTGAACTCAGTGACTGGGGCCCTCATCAAGACAAAACTCCAGGCCCTTGAGAGTAAAGCAGACCTGAGATATGGTGCTCCAATTCCCGACCCCAAATGTGGTCTACATGTGCCAATCCTCGGAGTAACAGTCCATCCATCGACTGGTACCGTGCTGCCAGTTGGAGGAATTCACACAGACCCAGTTACAGGACTCCCTGTTCCCATAGAAATAGGATCAATCATGGTGGACCCCAACAGTGGACAACCAGTTCCAATTCTGTCAATTGCACTTGATCAGGAAACAGGTAAATCTAATTAGTTTTCAGCATATTAATCATATAAGGAAACAGGTAAAACTAATTAGTTTTAAGCATATTAAACATATAAGGAAATAGTTAAAACTAATTTGTTTCAAGCATTTTAAACTCCTATGTCTTATATCACAGTTCTACTAACCTGAAAATCTTATTTTACTGTACAAATTAGGGTATACACCAACTCAAAATGGTGTCTATTTTAAAAATTTGACATGATGGGCATTTAAGGGTTAAATATTGAATTAACACTGTAATCAGTAATGAGGTTTTGCTTGTTGATACTATTGATACGATATCTGAATAACCTCTTTATGATCTTCGTTAGGTGCAGTTGTACCAGTTGGTGGCACCAAACCAGGAAACCATGGTGATATACCAATTGTGCTTGGTGATTCTTTCGTGGACTCGCTGAGTGGCAAACAGGTTCGGATTCATGGTGGCTACCTCAGGGATGTTGCAGTGCTGCCCTCTGCTGGTGGTTACCAAGCACAACTTGATGCCAATGTCTTGGCTATCGAGGCCAGAGTTATGGAGACAGTCAGGGAATATAAGGAAGCTTTGTATGCAGCAGGTACGATGGGTAGAATTTAACAAATATTTCCACTTGCCTACAGAAATTACTAGTCCCCACAAAATGTCACTAGTCCCCAATCACTGGCAGAAGACAAACCTTTACTATGAAGTATTTGAATTAATATATTTAGTATAGCTTTGAGTGTACAAAAATGTGTTTAAGGAAAAATATCTACTGGCCTATTTAATTTAAATTGTACTTGCAATTATTAATCATCTTGGGCATGATTTCTATCTGTGGGTGCTGAGTTTTTCTAGTCAAGACATTTATTTAAAGGAGGGTTATGGTGTGGAGGTCACATTTTGTTAGAAAATATTGAATTTTTCTGTACATTAAAAATAACCCAGATAGAATTTATTCCGTTATGTGCATTACCACTGGTCGATGTAAGTGGTATACACCAACCCACTGAGCCTTATAGAGCATTCACTCTGGATTGGTGCTGATACTGACATTAAAAACCCTATTCCTTAAATGAGATTTGATCCCAGTACCTACCAGCTAAGAGTCTGATAGCTTAACCTCTGCAGTTTCTATTAAATAAGCGATCTATATCTCCAGTATGGCTACCAAAGGGAGGTAACCTTGTTATGCATAAAGGGAGGTAATCTCATTGTGCATAACTTCTATTGTTAACTTTTGTTTGTTGTGTATGCAGGTGAAAGACATGAAAGTCCAAACATCCGACATGAGGAGACAAATCTTGAGGCAGCAATCAAGGAGTTGTCGCGAGCACGCGAGAGAATGAAGTCACAGTTGTTGAGAACTCGACAGGATGTAGTCAGAAGGAAAGATCGTTCCAGTCTCCTAGCAACAACAGGAGGTTCTCCAGGTATGCATTAAGTGGAATATATCTCAGTAATGAAGTGCTAAGCTGAGTTGTGAAATGTTTTATAATTGGACAATCATTGTTCTAGTATGAGTGTTGAGTCCTGTTATTAAACACTGTATGGTTGGTTGGTTGTACTTATTTTTATGCTTAAATCCAATTATAGTTCAACCATGCAGTTCTGGACATATAACTCTTCTTCCTGTGTTGTCTGTCCAGGACAGAGGTTAATGTTAGTAGGAAAGATGAAACCCACTGATCTCACACTATTTTGTGTGTTTTTACTGATAAACAGCAAAGGATCTTTTATTTGCACTATCCCACAGAAAGAATAGTTCAAACGACAGCCTTTGATAAACCAGTTGTAGATCACAACTTCCCCCCGATCCTTAAAGAGCACTCACTCTAGTTTGAAGCCAATATTGAGATTAAAAACCCCATACTTGACTGAGATTTGATTCCAGTTCCTACCAGCCAAGAATTTAATAGCTACAAACTTTGGTGTGTGATTATCTTATGTTAAACATCTTTATTTTGTTACAGGCATGTATGAGTTCTCAAAGACAGGACAGCTATTGCCAATCCTGATAGGAACCACCATGACTGACCCTGCTGGTTCGGGTCAGCAAGTCCCCATACTGGGAGTACATGTGGAAAACAACTTGGGGAAAGTTATCCCCCTTGGAGGAACAATGGAGGATCCCAATGGAGAAGGTAGGATAATGTTTTGTTTATTGCTAGTGAGGTCTATTCAAGATATGAATTCACTTAGTCAGAGGCTCATGTTTGAACAATTTTCTGATGGAAGCATGTCATATACCAACTACATGCACATATGTTGTTTGATAATATCTTTTTTTTATATATGTACCAATACCAATACCAAAAATAAAAAATTAAAAATGTTAAAGCATTATAAAATGAGTTAATTTAATTAATGTCCCTACCTTCTTTTTCCTGGGTATCAATCTCTAGGGATAGAATATTTATAATGATGATACTGCTTTTGTAGGTGCATTACAGCAGATGAGTTTAAATAATGATGACAATTATAAATAAATTATTTTAATTAAGAAAAAAGGATTTATTAACGAGAATTATTTTTTCAATGGCTAATAAATCAGCTTGGCAACATTAAAACTAGATCATTGATTATAATGATGATACTTCATTGGTTTTACAGGTCTTGTTCCGATCATGATCGGCAAAAAGGCAATCGATTCTGTCACTGGTGATCTGAGTCCTGTCATTGGAGTAAGACGCAACCCACAAACGAAGATGGCTGCTCCTGTTACCTTGGCAACTGGTGGCCATCACAAACCAAAAGCTCCTCCAGGTGCATTAGCTTTACTGGAAGAAGAAATAATCGCTCGCAGAGGATTCTGGCGGAGACAGCGACAGAAAGAAAAAGATCTAACACTGAGAGAGCACAAATTGTCCCACCAGCTGTTGTATGACATGGACTCACTGACGAGCCACTCGTTGAGAAAAACTCTTGAAGAAATTGATGTCGATGCACAGCAGCTGAATGAGAACTTCCGACGAGAGCTGCAGCGACGTGGTGCAGCACAACAAGACTTTGCTGCCGTGATTCCACCCGACGTTGTTTCGATTCTCACCGAGAGTGATGTAGTAGAACGTGATTGTGAGGAATGTCATATTACCGCACATGTGAAATACACTGACACCGTGCGCAAGTTCTTCAACAAACTGTTAGAGGAAGAAAAACAATACAAAGACAGGATGGCTGATCTAGAAGGAGCAATGAACCCAGGTACAGTACACTGTTAGCTCCCTTTACACCTAGGGATAGCATAGTAATCTCCCTGTCTACCATGTACATGTTACAGTTACCTCCCTTTGCACCTAAAGGTATTTGTACCAAAATGCATTGTATGGTTAGCTCTATTTGTACCTAAGTACAGCATTCGGTTATATCTCTTTGTATTAGAATACAGGTCCCTGTATAACCACTGATTGCATTTCTTTGTCTAAGGTTTTAGTTGCATCTATGAATATTTTATTTTAATATTTAACGAATTTTATTTTTGGTGATCATTACGTAACTATCAGGGGGAGGTAATTCAATTTCCTATGTTCAATATAGGCTAGGAATTACATATCACAAATACAATGTGTAGTTGTGATACAACTGGTAAGTATGAATAATAATAAAAATGAGAAACAAATTTTCTAATAAACATTGTTTATATAATCCTTTTCAGGGAAGACACATGATCTATGCAGTCTTTGTTAATATATTAACCCTTTAATGTCCATGATGAGATCCCGTTTTACTGAAGATCTGGTATGGAGTGTATTAAAGAGTTAATATATTATATTGTAAATATTTTTGTTCTATTCAGATGCTGAGAACACTGCTCTGCAGCGATACAACCAGGCAAAAGCCCGACTTCAGCGTGAGCTCCGAGACCAAATTACTAGTCGCATGGAAACACTTGACCAAGCTCATTCCACTCTGGAATATGCCAGACAAAAATCAGAACTCTGTGCCATGGAGGCAAAGGTCGTTCTTACACGCAGTGCATTGTTGGCTGGCGATTACGATGCTCAGCTTTCTGGTGTGTATGGTATCGGTGAGAGTTCTGAAGATAGTGATTCAGAGTTAATTCCCCTGTTGAGACAGTTGATAGCCATGTTGCAGGGAGGTGGACCTTTCTACCTGTCACCTGAGTTACTGAACCTTATCAATGTTGGTGGCAGCAGTAGTACAAATATCACAAATATCAATGTAACAGGTCAAGCTGGTGCAGCTGCTGATGAAGGTCAAGGTCAAGGAACTGGTAAAGATTTTAAGAAACAAGACAAAACAAATGTACAACAGACACAGCTTGTTCAGAGTGGTACTGGAGATTATCAGCAGGTGGAGCCACCTGCTACAGTTGTTGTCATCGGCGACCCAGTGAAACTACAGCAGACAGGTTTGAAGAGTGATGCAGAACAACAAGAGTTGCAGAAATATTTGTTTGAGAAGCAGGCTTATGAGGCAGCAAGGTTAGAGAATGAGCTGAAAAGTGGAGAAATTGATGGCATTAATTCCACCCTCAAAGAGTATGATGACAAAAAACGTGGAATGGTTGCAGAGATTTCCGAAGATGCTGAGAAGAAACTTCAGACTGCCAAGAGTGATGATGACAAAGACAAAGTGATGACGGAATATGCTGCAAACATGCAGAAACTTGACAATGCCATTGAGAAGCAGAAACAGCAACAACTAGCTGCTATGAGACGCAAACTGGCAGACCTACGACGACAACGCAAGAAAGATCTTCATCGAAGACACATCCAGGAAGCCCAGGCTAGGAATATATCCCCTAATGCTGTTCCAACTCAGGACATAAGAAAGATGGATGATATCGAGCAAGATTTACAGAAACTGCAACAAGAACAGGAGCAGATGGATGGAGAAATACGTAAAGCATCAGTTGTTGATGATGACGGTCAGGAAATCATAGGAACTGACTTTAAAGATAAGATTAAGAATCTTGGTTTGTCTAAGACTCAGACAGAGCAGCTGATTGCCGATGCTCAGGCTAAACAGACAGATCTGAATTCAAAGGCTGTAAACTTCATGGCCAAACTGAAGACTAGGAAAGGACGAGACAGTCCACCAAAACCAAGTGAAGAGGACCTACAGAAATTGAGCGAAGAGGAACGTAACAAACTCTTACAGGCCTGGTCAACTCAGAATGATGCTGACCGACTGAAAGAAGATGAAGCACTGCTTAGAGCTTGGAAGCATCACCAAAAGGTAAATAATAAAACCACAAATACAACTACATACGAGGGGGTGTCAAAAAGGATAAATAATTTTGTTTGTGCTTGATAATGTTCTTCAGTGTTTTGAAATATAATGTGCTGAATTTTGTTTATATTGTGCTTTCAGGTGTGTTGCCGTTGAATTCTGCCACTAGGTATGCCCTACCACTCAGCAAAACTGAACAAATCTGAGTAAAGTGCTATGATCACGTTTCTGACTCCCTAACCCATCTTTTGACTGTAGTATATGACGGGGCAGAATCATCATAGACAGCACATAATTATGCATTCGAGAGTCAAAAACTTGATCACAGCTCTGTACTCAGTTTTGTCAATTTTTGCAGAGTGGTAGGGGGTACCTAGTGGCAGAATTCAACAGCAACACACATGAAAGCACAATATGAACAAAATTAAGCACATTAAATTTCAAAACACTGAAGAACATTATCAAGTAGTAGGGGTCATATCAACTATACATGGGTTGGATCAAACACATATGGGTTATATAAAACATATTTGTCATTTGGGTTAGATCACCATTTCCATCTTGAACTCTGAGAATAACAAGTAGCCAATTTACTTGAATATTTTTAAACATTAATTTACAGGAGCTTATGCAGCGCAAACAAGAAGAACTCGTAAGACAGATGTTGAAAGACCACGAATCATCAGAGAGGGACCAAATTCTATCTCAGTTCCGAGAAGAAGTTCAAAGAGTAGAGCGTCGACAGCAGGACCAGAAAGAGGCTCAACAGGACAAGTTACGGGCAAAGCTGGCTGCACGGAGGAGGATGAAGGAACAGTTGAACAAGGACAGGGCTGTTGTGCAAGAACTTGATAGAATAACTAAGGATTATGTAAGTTTCATTTAAAATCAGATTTATTTTATAAGTCACTATTTTCAATCAGGTTATGTTAAAAAAAAGTTTAAAATTCAGAACAAGGACAGGGCCATTGTGCAGGAACTCTATAGTATAACTAAAGATTATTTAAGTTTCATTTAAAATCAGTTTTAGTTTATCAATCACTGTTTTCAGTCAAGTTGTTTGTGTTTAAAAAAAGTACAGGACAGTCATGCATGAACTCAATAGAACTAAGAAATATCACAGTTGCATTCATAGTCAGTTGTAGTTGATAATTAGGTATACTTATTTGTATTTGAGTCAGAAAAGTTGAGTATTCTGATTTTAGACAGTATGCACATGTGTAAAAAAAAAGCATTACAAATGTTTGTAAAATGAATTAAACATTTTATTTGTAAGACAAACTAAAAATAATTAAAATCTTTATCCAAAAAAAAATAGAAAAATAAAGGAGAAACATTGTGTTTATAGAAAACATTCCACAGACTATTCTGTTGTTAGTAAAAAAAAAAAAAAAAAAATATGTCTCATTTGTTTGTTGGTGTTTGTGATAATAAAGATAATTTGATATTTATTTTCAATTGTAGAATGAAGATGATGTAAGTTGTTTGATGTTTGAACTAAAACAGTTTTGTGTATTTCACCCAGCATGTTATGCTTATGAATATTCAGTGATTCAATTTGCATTTTATGAATATTTAGTGATTCAGTCAATCTGCAAGGACAGTTTATGAATATTTATAGTTCAATTTGCATGTGGTTATGGATATTCAGTGCATGCAGTTCATGAATATTCAGTTATTTAATAAATCTGCTTAGACAGTTTATGAGTATTTTACTACACTTTTATATGTGAAGTTTATGAATATTCAGTGCATGCATTTTATGAATATTCAGTGATCCAGTCTGCTTACACAGTTTAGGAATATTCAGTGCATGCAGTTTATAAATATTCAATGAATGCAGTTTATGAATATTTAGTAATTCATTCAGTTTGCATGTACAGTTTATGAATATTTAGTGGATGCAGTTTATAAATATTTAGGTGTTTTGAGACTAAAAGTTTTTAAAGAAACCTGCTACCACCACACAGGCTACTCTTTCTGATTAGCATCAGGGGATCTTTTATATGCATTTTACCACATATGATAGCACATACCATGTCATTTGTGGACCACTGGGCGTTATGGAGAATGTACAGTCAGAGTTGGAGCCTTGACTGAGATTGGATCCCAGTAGCTACCAGTATGAGTCTGACTGGGGCCAGTGGGGTTACAACAGCATTTCAATATAATCCATTGTTGAGTTGTGTGTACACTAATAGTAATACATATGTTTGCATGTGTATATTCATTCTAATTATTACAATATACCTTGAAACATAAATTTTGATTTAAATCTGATTTTGTTTGTGTTTCAGTTAATTAAAATAAGTTTACAAGAAAAGTGTGTGTGTGTTTAACATTTGTGTCACTTGTATACTCAACAAAAAAAGGAAATATGTATAATGGTCACAGGTCCATTGGCAGCAAATAAGTGCACAACTTTTGATATTACTGCACATACACACATCATTCTAAATAGTGTGGTGATCTAATTCCAGAATTTCTGCCAAGAATGTTATCTAGTTTATGAAATAAATAACTACTGATTACTTGCATATTTTCTTTTTTTGTTGAGTATATATATTATTTTTCATGTGGTCGTGTTCACTTAGTCAGCTATGCATTTCAGTTGCACTTTGTACCAATTTAAGCTGTGTAAGATCAAATAAGTCTCATTTAGATGGTGTAAAAGTAAAATGTTCCCTGTAAAATATATATCCTCAAGTTTAACATAAAATCAACTTATAAAGGGAAAACTGGTATTTTTGTATTATGCTAATAAAATAGAAACATATACATGTCTATAAGTGAATGTTTGTATTTGTGTTTTATTACAGGCAGCAAAGGGAGATGCTGAGTCTGCACAAGTGATCTCAGAAATAAGTGCTCAGTTGAACAGCGAGCAGTTGACTAATGAACAGCAACAGCTAATTGACGAGCAACTCGCTAAACAGGAGGCTCTAGAGGTAGAACAGTTGGAGAAGGAGCGACAGCAGAATGGTGAGTTGGAGGAGGAGCGTCTTGCACAACTGACAGCTGTCAACCAGCAGATTGACAGACAGAAGAAACTAGTGAGTCATTGTGCTTCCTTTTTATCCATTTGATTCCTACCCAGTTTCCCATTCTAATAACATTTCCATCCTGTTCAATGTGTCCTCATAACAACATTCCCATCCAACACCTCATTTGTCTTCATAACATTCCCATTCAACACCTGTTCAATTTGTCCTCATAACAACATTCCCATCCAACACCTCATTTGTCTTCATAACATTCCCATTCAACACCTGCTCAATTTGTCCTTATAACAAATTTCCATTTTATACCTGCTCATTTACCCCTCCTAACAACATTTCCATTTGATACCTGCAAAGCTGGTAATAGGCCCAGGCTAGATGGGAAGATCAAGCCCCCATTTCAAACTGCTCAATATTTTTGTGATCGGTTCTAAATATTAAGAGGAGTAGACAAAATTTGACCACAATAAGATATTAAGTTATTGTAACACAACTGTACCTATTTTTGGGGTGGGGGTGTTCCTTACTAATTGCATTAACCATTGTTGTAGATTATTGTAAATTGTTCCTGATTATTTAACAATGTTTGTCTTAGGCTGTTGATGCACATGATGCTAAGTTTGAACGAGATGTTTTGATTCACGGAGAGAAACTGTCAGAAGCAGAGATGAAGAAACTAATGGCAAAACACAAACAAGAGCAGGAAGCCATTCTCAAGAATCTGGAAGAGGAACGAAATCGACAGAGGAAGGCTCTTGATGAGAAGGTAGAGTTTGTATAGATTCTGTTTGTATTGAATGGAGACATGGTATTTTTAATCTCAGAACTAGATCCAACCCAGACATCACTTACATAGACCAGTAGTTAATAACTGGTTTATCAAAGGCCATGCTATCATGTCTGTGGGATAGTGCATATAACCATGCTCAATGGTTTGTTTTATAGTTATACTTTTAAAAGTGTTCAACTGTATTGTTATAATTCATGTTAATTACTGAAAACAGATCTGTATCTTAACCAGACTATTATATTATAACTTATAAGCTGCTACAATTAAGAGGGTGAAGGTAAATAGTGACGTAATATCTAAACATTTTGATGTGATTAAATAGGTATCGGCTCGCAAGAAGCGCCGTGCAGAACAACTGAAGGAACAACATGAACTTGAAATGTATGAAGAACTCATTCAACAACAGCAGGAACGTGACCGACTCAATGAGAAGATTGCACACCAAGTTGAAGACAGCACACTCAAAGATCGGGTCAAGGTATATTATATGTTTTATTTACTATACAATGAAACTCTACCTAAAGACATAAGTTTTTTAAGTGTTCAAGTACACCTCACTATAAGGACCAGTTTTTAAAAAAACCAGAAATTAATATGAGCCCTTATAATTCAGACTGTAATGTATCAGAACTTAACTGCAATCACTAAATCCTTTTAGTGTGGAACTGTGACGGCAATTTCAAAAATACTGCAAAATATATTTATTTATCACCCCAGTAGGCACACATAACTGGGAAATATTTTTCATATTTTCTCAGTGAAAAATATTATACTTCTTTGGGTCGCTCTGGCTATTATAACCAATAAGCTTGCCTGTATTAAATATGATGTCATTATAATTTTGTAAAAGTGCAAATGACATCACTAAAGCTAGAAAAAGTACAATGGAACGTCATCCACATACATGTAGATAGTATTTCTCTAAACTGCTGCACAATTAGAAAGTTTAAAAAACAGAATGATTAAAACTTTCCCGGGTAATAAATAGAATATCAATTTATTATCAAATTTATGTCCCTTGAGAAATAATTTGATAATAAATGGCAACTCGTTTAATACTCTCTATTTATTACCCACCTATTGCTGATATATGTGTTGTGTGAAACATGATTTACACAGTTCTAAATTGTTATATTTTGTGCAGGGCAAAGAAAGATGAGCAATTAGAAAACATGATTTACTCAGTTCTAAATTGTTATATTTTGTGCAGGGCAAAGATGAGAAATTAGAAAACATGATTTACACAGTTCTAAATTGTTTTATTTTGTGCAGGGCAAAGATGAAAAAGAAGCAGAAAACATGATTTACACAGTCCTGCGACAGCGTCACATGAAAGAGGCAATTCACCTCGAGGATCAGTTGTCACGGGAACGAGAAGCAGCACTGAAGCGAGCACGAGCAGAAGTAGAGGAGAAGAGACAGACGGACAGAGAGAGTCTGCTTGCTGCATTCGAACAAGAACTCCTTAATTTGGTGGCAGATGCTGGTTCTTTGTCCAATGCAGAACTCACACAGAAAAAAGATGACCTCAAACGACAGCAGCAGGTAATTAAATAATGTTATTACATAAGTTTCTAAAGAGATATAATATTATGGTTATAATGTGGTTGGGCAAGAGTTAAACCCATTCTCTCTAAAATAAAATAAAATAAATATTTTTATTGCTTTTATTGCAATTGATAGAATATACAATACCATTAAAAAAATTTCACTCAAAAATTATGTATGTTGACAGTGAATATGTATCTATGTTATTGTCAGTTATTTATTACCTCAGTGGGCACTCATAACTGGGAAATATTTTTCATATTCTCTCGGTGAGAAATATTATACATTGGTTTAACAAGGCATTTCACTGGGTCGCTCTGGTCTGTACTAAATATGATTTATAATTTTGTAAAAGTGCAAATGATGTCACTAAATGTAGTAAAAGTAGAACGTAATGCCATCCATAACATTTTAGGATAGCATTTCTCTAAACTTTTGTGCAATTAGAACCTTTAAAGAATACAACAATTAGAATTGTTTTGGATAATAAATAGAATATCAAACTGGTTACCATTTATTTTCAAATTTATGTCTCTTGTGAAATAATGTGATAATAAATAGCAACCCATTTAATATCCTCTGTTTATATGAGCCTTTGTCAAGCATAATACATATTTTTTATTCCCAGAATATATTTTCAGTATTGAAACACTTGAGGCTAATACTATTTTTATCATATACAGTCGACTCTGACTAAACCTGATTCACTTGGGATTGATGAAAAATGCTAGTTTATGTAAAGTGCCAGTTTAGACTACTGTTATAATGTTGACTATAGATACACGTCTTTTATCTATGTTTTCAGAAACAACTCAATGATTTTGACAACCACACAACTCAGCTGCTGGGACAAGCAGAAAAGGACATCACACCCCAGCTAGAGGTGCAGCAGACTAATGCTCGACTTGATCTCAAGGAAAAACAACTACAGGATTTGGCAGATGCATTCAGGAAATTCTCTCCAGCAGATGGCCTCACTAGGAAATATGAGGCTGATGCTAGGCAAGTAGCAGCTGATGCAAAACATTACCGTGACAATGTTTTCAAGAAGATGCAGGAAGATCTGGAAAGAATGAAAATGGAGCAGAAACAGAGAGAAGATGAAAGGAAAGCCAAAATGCGCAGCAAACTTGAGTATGTTAACTCTATTGCAATTATTTGCACAAATTCGAGTATGTTAACTCCATTCTTGTAATTGTCCAAACAAACTCGAGTATGTTAACTTCATTCTTGTAATTATCCACACAAACTTGAGTATGTTAACTCTATTCTTATAATTATCCACACTTGAGTATGTCAACTCCATTCTTGTAATTATCCACAAAAACTTGAGTATTTTAACTCCATTTTTGTAATTGTCCAAACAAACTTGAGTATGTTAACTCCATTCTTGTAATTATCCACACTCGAGTATGTTAACTCCATTCTTGTAATTATCCACACTCTAGTATGTTAACTCCATTCTTGTAATTATCCACACTCGAGTATGTTAACTCTATTCTTGTAATTATCCACACTCGAGTATGTCAACTCCATTCTTGTAATTATCCACACAAACTAGAGTATGTTAACTCTATTCTTGTAATTGTCCACACAAACTCGAGTATGTTAACTCCATTGTCATAATTATTTACACAAACTCTAGTATGTTCAACTCCATCATTGTAATTATCCACACAAATTCGAGTATGTTAACTCTATTCTTGTAATTGTCCACACAAACTCGAATATGTTAACTCCATTCTTGTAATTTTCCACACAGTTTGAGTATGTTAATTCTTTTAATTATCCACACAAACTAGAACATGTTAACTCCATCATTGTAATTGTCCACGCAAACCTGAGTATGTTGATTCACCATTTTTCAGTACAATTCATTTATAATTTCACTTTATATTTTATCAGACAACTAGAAAAAGACCTGGAAGAAGAACATCGTCGTGAGGTCGAGCGACAGCGTGAAAGAGAGGCAGAGCGTGAGCGACTGCAGCAACAGCAACTAGAAGAGAGAGACAGGAAGGAACGAGAAGAAATTGCAAAAGCTAATATGAGTAATGATGAGAAAGCTAGACTGCTGAAAGAACATGCCAAAAACATGGAGAAACTTGAAGCAAATGCAATGGAGGAGCAGAAACGATCTAAGTCAAGTCTTCAGTCTAAACTGGAAGCAAGAAGAAAACGTCGTGAGGAAGCCGAGGTGTCAAAGCTTGAGAAAAACATTTTACTAGAAACTGATGAAGAACAAATGAATGAACTGCGGAGAAGACAACGTGAAGGGGCACTGCAAGCGACTCCATTCACAGCGATTGTAGGTGGTGCGGCAGTCCCACAGCCGACACCAAGCAGCCTCGCAGCAACAGAAAACATGGAACAGGATTGGGTGAATTTGCTGATGGCATCGCCATTATTCAAACAGATCAATGATATAGAAGCCATGTTGGAGAAGACAGAATTTGCATCTGCTCAATCTGGAGATAAAATACTTGGTTTGTAATATAATGACCTATTTTGATGGTTTTAAAAAAGAATCATTCATAATGAATTGTTACGACAACTAAAAGCTATGAGCTATGTTACATAATCAGCCAATAAAAAAAAAACTGCATTGTACAGGCATGGTGGAATCAAGTGAACTTTTTGGGGGCTAACGGTTCTAGGCACAAAGTACTTAATGTTGTTTGCATTAACTATGACAATACTATCTCTTCTCTTCTTTTTCTTTCTCGATTCACTTTTAGTAGTTTTTGTTTCAGAATTTGTTTGCCATTCCTGTTGTACTTTTCATTTACTTTGAAGCATGAAATCACAATATAGATTTATACATAGAAATATATACAACAGCTTGCTTGCTTAATTGGTTATTTTGTATTGCACTACTATTTTGCTACAAAACTGAGGACAATACATACATGTACAGTGCTTTCAGCCTATCAGAACATCCAATACTCATGACATAATCACATGACTGTTTTAGCAGATGTAAACATAGCCTCTGTTGTGCCATGTGCTCTTCTATAAAATGGTGATTGTGCTTGTCTTGGCCTGTCTGTGTAAAAGTGCATATAAAAGAACCCTTGTTAATCAGAAAGAGTAGCCTATTTGGTGCTAGCTGGTTTATTTTGTAGACAATGTGTCACAGATACTTAATACACACTGATTAAATTATGGTCTGGTATCATTAAAGATTCCAGGGCAGGATGTAGCTCAAGCAGTAGCGTATTTGCCTGTGAAGTGGTCAGTCACTGGATCAATCCTCAGTGGACCCATTTGCAGATCGGGCTATTATCCATTCCAACCACAACTGGTTCTTCAAAAGCTGTGGTATGTGCTGTCCTGTCTGTGGGAAAGTGCATATAAAAGACCCTTAGCTGCTTATCTAAAAGAAATATGTCGGAATGACCATACGTTTGACGTCCAATAACAGATGATAAGATAAAAATCAGTGTGTTCTAGAGGCATTGTTAAATAAAATAAACTTCACTTTTCATTAAAGATTCCATTTCTTTCCTTGTTCAGGTGCTGATTACAGCAAACCTTATATGGATGTTAAAGATGCACAGTGGACATGTCGTGGAGATCTATCACCAGTCGACATCAATAGCATCAGTCCCAGTCAATTCGTCATCTACCGATTCGGCGTTTTCGTCATCCGTCTCCTGCACCAGACGATCGCAACTCCTGAAGTAACACTCCTCCTAGCATCCAATCTCCCACCCAACAACTATGAGAAGAATGCTTTCAGGAACTCTGTATTCTTTGAACACAAGCGTAAGATTCTGTTTGTTAGGAAAGAGCGAATGGAGTCTATCGGAGAGTTTGTTGTCGTCATCATTCACTCTCTTGCCCACATCAAGACCGGTGACATCACTGATGACTCTAATGTTCTCTTCCTTAGAGAATTCTATAAGGTATCTTTTTATTTTTTATAGAGTATCTCATAATTTATACGGTATCTTTAACTGCTTAGAGAATTTTATATATATAATTATTTTTTGTTTCAAAGATAATTTTATATGGTGTATTTTATTTCCTATAGAATTGTCTTAGGTATTTTGTATTTCTTGGAGAATTTTATAAGATAACTTTTTATTTTTCTATAAGAGGATTTCATATTTTTCATCTTATTGCAGGGGCATTGGAGCCGGGGGGGCTACAGCTCCCCAATAATTAAAAATTTTAATGTTATTCTTGTGTTTTTTTGGTAAAGTCAGTGCTTCTTAGTATTAGCAGCCCCCCCCTCCCCCAATATGAATTTCATTCCATCGCCACTGTATTGAATTATATGGTATCTAACTGCTTGGATGATTTTATACAGTATTTTTTTTATTTCAAAGAGAATTTTATGGGGTTTTTTTATTTCCTATATAATTGTCTACGATATCTTTTATTTCTTAGAGAATTTTATAAGATATCTTTTGTTTTATACAGAATTTTTTATTGTATCGTTTATTTCCTGTTTTTAGATTTATTTTATAAAGTATCTTTCCGTTCATAGTTTCATATCTTATTTTGTAGAGAATTCTATAGATTCTTTCATTCCCAGGCCCATAGTTTCTGTAGGTTATATTTTTAATTCTTAGAATTATTAACCATTTTGTGCTTTTGTTTGTGGTTTATACATTTAATTATGTGAATTATTAATAATTGTGAGGTTTTGTTTGTGGGTTATACATTTAATTATATGAATTATTAACCATTTTGGGGTTTTGTTTGTGGGTTATACATTTAATTATGTGAATTATTAACCATTGTGTGGTTTTTGTTTTCAGGCATTGAAAGTTGTGTGTCAGGACATGTTCTTCTCCCGCTCACAGAACAACCCAAGAGCGCAGTCTCTAATTGGATCACCTTCAACCAATACCCGTCCTTCTCTAGAGCAGGCATTGTCAAGCAGCCGCAATGCAGATGAGAAAGTGAATGTGATTGGTGAACTGATAGACATGAAAGTTGACAGTCCAACCAGAGTGGACTTTTCAAACCAGGTGGGAATTAAAAAATAAAATTAATAAAATTATCATTCTAAAAGTCATGTCAATAAAAATAATGATCTACAAAAAGTATAAAACATTTTTGAAGAAACAAAATGTATCTATGCATAAAACAAAGGAATGAAAAACAATATTAATTTAATTTTTACAGAGAATGTCTCAAAGAGTTTATGGATACGAAACAGTGGCCAGTAATGCTCGACTCCGTCAATACCTGGCATCAAAGGGAGGTTACCAGACATCAGGGGACATAATCAGCAATCGCATGGCTGAGCTACGTGGCACACCCTCTCCAACTACCACACCCAGGAGGTTAGTGGGTTATTAGAGTTCACTGTGTCAGTGACTTGAGATGGGTTTCTTTGTATGTATTAGAATTTTTTTTTTAATTACCTCGTATAAATAGTAAATAGATTATTATTATTACTTTATTACCATCTATAAATAAATATATTATTAATACTTAGTTACCATATATAACATATTATTATTATTATTAATACTACTGTTAAGTAATACCATTTTTTTAACCCAGTTACCATCTAACATTATTATAATTAAGTTACCATCTGTAAAGTATTATTATTATTAGTTACAATCTATACAGTATTATTAATATTAATACTAAAATTTATTATTATTAATACTAACAGTTATCATATATAAAGTATTATTATTATTAGTACTAATAATTACCACATAAAGTATAATTATTATTAATAGTTATCATATATAAAGTATTATTATTAATAATAATGTTTACCATATATAAAGTATTATAATTATTAATTATGAATTGTTATTATTTTGTTGATGACAAATTATGGTATATTTCAGCCCATACCGACGTCCTCGAGTGCCACCTGCAATCTTTTCTCCTAGAGATGTCCTCGACACACAGGTGATTGACCTGCAGTCGAAGAGCGACTCCGTCAACTCACAACTCTCACAGGTAAGTGTCTTTGTAATTATCACAAGCATGGCCGACAATCGCTTCATGTAAGTGAGGAGGACGAAGCTGGTGGGCTTCCTAAAAGTGTGGGGGGGGAGGGGGGGGGAACGGAGCTGGATGAGGCATCCTCCCCTAATTTTTCATTTGAAAATCCTTGGCTTCTGAAATACCTTTTTCGGCTAAAACCTTCAAACTACAATAGACCTCCCCCCCTCCAGTGTACTTCAGTATATTTGTGCTAAAACCACATGGCAAAGTGTTACATTGATGTGATAAAGAGAAATACTGGAAAAGATTATTGTTTAGACATTTAATTTCAATTTTTCGAAGCAAAAAGTGAGGTTGCGGGGAGGGGATTATATAGGTGTCTCACTGACCAAAAAGTGGGGGAAGTATACCACACCCATTACCCGCCGGGATATACGCCCATGATTACTAGTAACTACATATAGATCTGTATTAACAATATGTATATTATTAATTGATTTATATTAAATATATATAATAATTATTATTATCCTTTTTTAAAGATTTTGCGAACAGAAGCAGATCTTCGTGAAGGCTTACAGAAGTTGGATGAAAATAAGGACATGGAGCGGACCACAGCTGCACGGGCGCAACTCACGGCTGTTCTGTTGAAAAAAGAGGAACTTGTGAAACAGGCTTCTTATCTGGAATCTGAGATTTTACAGAAAGAAAAAGCTCTGAAGAAATCCAAGTAGATGCAATTTTATAGAACGGAAAAAAACGAATGAAATTCAAACAGTTGTATTGAACATTATGAAAATCTGAAGAAATCCAGATAGGTGCAATTGTACTGAAGTTGTGAGAAAAACTGAAGAAATCCTAATGGATCCAATTGAAAAAACTGATGAAATTCAAGTAGCTCAAATGGTATTGAACATTGACAAAAATGAAGAAATTCAAATAGACTCATTTGCACTGAACTTTTGAAAATTAAATCCAAATCGATCCAATTGTATTGAATTTTGAGAAAATCTAAATAAATCCATATTGATGTGTTAAATCATGCTGACCTAAATGTATGCAAATTAGATTAGTCTGTTATGAAATAAGAAAAACTCTTGATAAAATGTTTTTGACATAAATGTACATGTAACATGTTTATTTCAAATGTTTTTCCCAGTTACATACTCTTAAACTCAAATGTTTTTGTTTATTTCTATGATACCAAGTGCCTCAGTTGTTATACGTGTGTCCAAATGATCTTTGTATTTGTATTCTTTGTTGTTATCTTCATTGTTTTTATCTTGTTTTTATCTTGTTTTTGTCTTTATTTTTATCTTTTTCTTCTATAATCATCTGACAAGGCTTAAATTAGCTGATTATTTATAATTTAAATTTTTTAAATTTTATTATTTTTATAATATTCTATTTTATTCTATTTTTGTGATTATAATTTAATTCTAGTAACTCTTACTTACATGTCTGGCTTAACAAGTAGCAAATGAAAATTTCTATATACGAGAAAAAACATTTTGCATTATTTTTAAACTTCAGTATTGTGTTATGTTGGTAGTGTAAGTTACTCTTTTTATCCCATAGCATTATAAACTTAGATCACTCCTGTTTCCTGTTACTGAGCTTAAATCAACTGTTCAGTTGCAATCATTTACAAGATGGTGATAACATACTATGAACTTGTGTGTGTGTGTTGCAGTGCCAGATTAAACTAGTGGGGTGGGGGGGGCCTGTAGCATATATCATAAAGGGCCCTAAATTAAAAAAAATACTCCTAAATATTAAAACATAATTATTTACTTGCATAGTAAAGTAATTAATTTTTCATTTGCTATATAGCCAGATAATATAACAAACATGTCTGACGTCGAAAGTGTTGTTTTAAAGGGGCCCTCAATTAAAAAAAAAAAAAAAAAAAAATACACAAATATTAAAACATAAATTATTCATTTGCACTTAAATTGGAAAGATCTAAGGTATGTGTAAAGTTTTATGTTTCAGTTGTTCTCATACATCTGTCCATCCGTCCATATAGGAAAGAATTATTTTTACAGCTTCTGTGATATGTAAATTTCTGTTATCTCATGCACCTTCTTTTATTTTATTAATTTATTTTTAATGTAAATTCTCAAGACAGTTATAATATTAGGCCTTTTGATTTTATTACATGATTTATAGAATAATTTTTATTTTATTTGCTAGAATTTAAAAAATAATTACTTTTCTAAAATTTTGTTCAGTCAAAATAAAAATAAAATTGCCATTTCAATTTTTTGTTTGTTGATATTTACAAAATTATGGTAAGTACATGCAGGTTAGAAAATTAAATTATCCATTCATTATGAACAATGGTGTCATGTTTATTTTGACTTTATTGAGTTTTTATTTTGTAGATCCAGTTAACCATAGTAGCCGATATTTATTTTTTGTTTGGGGGAGTGGGGGTGGGGGTGTTGTTAAATAACCAATCAGATCCATTTTGGAATTAAAACACTTTTTTTTGTTACATATAATGTTAGGTGAAAAATGATGCCCAAAAGTTAAAAACTTTTTTTAATATTTCACTTTCATGGTTTTTAGGGTTAGCAGATCTGTAAATCTTGTTATATAAAATGAAAGGCCTTATTATGAGGAAATATTCATATTTGATTGTCTTGTGGGATTGCTGTGTATGTTAAAAGCATATTGTGATAAAATTCTACTCCTGTGATAGGAAACACTGCTTGACGAATGTGACAAAATGGCACATCATCACCATAATTTTTGTAAGCATTGTAAATCATGAAATATTGTGTAGCTCTTGAAAAATTATGAATTTCTGAATGTTGTCACTAAATTCATTATAATTTTGTGTTAATTAATATATTATTTTTTTTATATTTGTGTATGTAAATAAATATTAATACCTCAAACTGTTTAACATAACTGTTTCCAGTTTTGCATTTTTCATAAATTTAATCAAGGTTGTTGCCAATAGTAATGATTATAGTTAAACATTATTATAACTTACTGTATTTTTATACAGTGTTGTACAATCAAAACAAGTGCCTTGTTCACTATAATTTGTCTTATTTTTCTGGTGTTTGCTTTTGTTTTTGTACTTAAGTACTTAAGACACATTTTCATACTTTTTAATAAAAATGTTTCTGTGATATATATAATTTGTTTTGTCTTTTGAATACTTATAATATATAAGGTAATGTTAATTTTTCTTTATAATGGAATAGGCCAATTAACAAATCTATCTCATGTATGTCCATATATAATGTTATATTATGCATCAAAGTGGCATCGTTGAATAGCACTTCTCCCACACTACATCATCAGACATTTGAAGTGCCGAGTTTCAAGTGGATACGATGTTATGCTTCATTTAGAATTATTGGGTGTGGTGGTGGTGGCTAGTCTTCACTGTTCTGTTGTGCCTTAAGTCAGTGAAGAGGCAATCGCCAATAGTGACAATTATGATGAGATACATGTAGCCAAGAAGATGACTAGTCATATAAACCAGACAGTAACCAGGCAAACTTGCAAGAAAAGTATACAAAGAATGGTGGTAACTTTGGGCTGATCATCCAAAAATGGGTACCATTTGTACATCCAACTCTGTCTGTGATGGTCAGATACTCTCTTCTCTTGATATATTTTGTTTATACACACAAAACATTCACACTATGATTTTAATTACATATTGAAATGATATCTAATTTCATCTTGTTTGCACATCTTCAATGTAAGCAAGAGCCGTGTTCGGTTTGCCAAAAGCCTGCATAGCTGCAGCATCCCGATATAGCCATTAATATTATATACAATCTCATAAATCAATGTTTTGACAAGTTTTTTAGTAGGAAATCCTCGTATCTGAATTATTTTTAATTTGAATAATTAAAAAAAAAGTCTAAACAAGTTTAATCCAGAATTTATTTGTTACTTTAAGTAGCAAAATATCTGACTTGTGTGCATTATAGATGAGCATGACAACGTTTATTCCCTCTCCTGAAAAACAAGAAAAAATTCAAGTTGCGAGGTTTGTGGAAAACACAGACAAAATATTACATGTTTATAATGGATAGAATCGGTATTATAAGTTTATAATTAAAAGATGTAAATATTACTAGTTTATAATGGGTACACATAAAAATTACAAGTTTATAATGGGCACACACATACACAAAACACTTATTCATACATTCTTTATGTCTCATCTTTTAAATATAATAGAAATAATACCATGGTCTTAGATGTTAATTTGCTTCAAATCAATATATTGAACACATGTTTTAATATCATTGATTTTTATCTATATATGTTAGAAAAACATGTATATAATGTTAGGAAAAAAAGTTAAAAACAGAAGTAAAATCATTAAAAAAAAAGTGACTAAAACTAGAGTCAATGAGACAATAACATACCTGGGTCAAACTAATTCTTCAGATTCTTATTTCATTTCAAAACATCCTCTCCTACTTGTAATAAAAAACATGAATAAATGTTGAACAACAACCCAACACTATATAATAAATATTCAACACGCCAACACTGTAGTAAATGTTTAAAAACAACGCAGCACAATCCAATAAATGTTTAACATACCACTAAGAAGCAAATGATTAAGTGGTTAAGCTGTCAGACCCACGGCTGGTAGATTTTGGGACCAAATAACAGTCGAAGCATGGGATTTTTAATCACAATACCATCTCCAACCCATTGTGAGTGCTCCACAATTTGTTTCTGAAAGGCCGTGGTATGTACTATCCTGTCTTCTGTGTTAAAGCACATATAAAAGATCTATCGTTACTAATCGGAAAGATTAGCCTATGTTGCTGTAGGGTATTTCTTGTAGAGAACATGAGTTGCAAAAGACTACATGTCTAACACTTAATAGCTGCTGAATAAACAATGTGTTGGGGTGTCATTAAACAATCTACATAGACTTTAGACTTTATTAGATACACTCAGGACATCAAACAACAGTATATGAGGATATTTTACAAAAATAATATTTATAATGACAGGATTACAACAGGAGTTCTTCACAGAATATACACAAATGTAATACAAAAATAGACACTACAACTAAAAGACGACACTTGTTTAAAAGAAGGCACATGGTAACTAAGGTATGACATAATATTGTTAAAATATTTTATGAACAGAGAGAGAGCCCACTAAATTCACAGTGGGAATCAACAATGCTATCGTAAACACTGTCTTTGTAAATTTGGTTTGCAGCAGCATAGTACTGTTGTTGCAAATATATAAATATTTCATGCAGTACACCTATTTTCTTAAAATTGCCGCAGCTGTATCACAGTAAATATATTTAGTGACAGCAGTTAAGTACCATTGCAACATTGTCTGAATTCCAAGGGCTGCATATACTACCAGCGAACTGTGACCTAGAATATTTCCTGCTCTCCTTTTTGGGCCATCTAGTGATTCCTTGAATTTTGTCTGTCACATGAAACCAAGCTTGTAAACTAGCATTGGATTAGCTCAAAACGTGTACAGATGAAACGTGTGCTTCAACTTACTCAGATTAGCACGCTAAAGACTTGACCTTGACCTATGGGTAATACCTCTCCATATGTATTTTGAATTGTGGATAATAAAAACTGCTTACCAAATATTTCCACTTCACAGAAGTCCATTCTTATTCCAGCAGGATGGGTTACGCCATTGTCAGTGGCCTGATAGATTGTGACATATCTAGCCTTGCGGTTGCAGTAGATAACTTGAACATCTTTAATATCCCCCCCATCTGCTTGGCCGACCACTTTACCACACAGGTATCCCTTGTTAATCTGTTTAGACTTGTCAGAGGAGAAGACATGTATACCGTTCCGCCTCCGTTTATCTGTATGTAAAAAAAAAACCAAATCCAGTCAGTTTTATTGACCCAAAAAAAGGCTATCATCAAATTCATATAACAAAACCAAAGGCATTGGAAGCAGGTGTGGGTGGGGGATGAGTTGGAACTGCCCCTAACTAAAATCCTTTACCACCCGAAAAAATGTACGTGTGTGAGGGCCGGATTTAAACCTTGGAGAGCCAGGGGCACCAGGGGGCCTCTCAACATAGAAATTAAATTACAAGTCAAATAAAAAAAATGAACTAAAATAAATGAATAGAACTAATTTTATAATTATTACATTTTTTTAATAAAGGAAGTCCTTAGTCTGTGGGGCACCTCTGACAGGAGGGCCCAGGGCAACTGTCCCATTCACCCCCCCCCCCTTATAAATATGGCCCTGGTGTGTGTTTGTGCTTGTAGCTGCCTGTGTGAGCATGCATATGTACATTTTTGGTAGAGGTAGGAGTCATTAAACTAATTCTTATTGTCTCTTCGCTATGTATTGTCACAGTCCATGCTTATGAAAAACATTTAATGTTGATACGTTAAATTAATATGTACTAAATGGTCCAGAAAAAACGGACACTTTTTATTTCATCATAATTTCTACAAATGTAGCAGCTTTTCCAAGATTTGTCAGCAAGGGGTCGGCATACTGCCATACGATTTTACTGTGAAAAACATTTTCCAAATATCCACTTCTTTCATCTTCTTCTAGTAATTAATAACATGTTCGATCCAACCCCTTGGTTCTGGATCATGGCTGTCACCCTAACATTAAAACTGTTCACAACTCTCACCAATGTGTCTCCTAGAATTGTCCTTATTTCTCTCATAATGTTATCCTTCTGCTCTTGATTGTTTCAGGAATGTCATCATAGACTCTTTCCTTCAAGTAAACCAGAGGAAGTAGTCAGAGAGGAAAGGGGGAGTAATGTCGGGAAAATATAGGAACCATAAGTTGTTCATCCTCCACGGAGTTAGCGGGTTCCATGGAAAGTACAGTCTCAGGTACTTAAGAGTGTGGTTTGAGCCGTAAGGGAGTGCTCTATCCTGTTGAATCACAGATGTGTTCATATCAACTCCTCTCTGTCTCCTTAAGTCTAGGAATGAAGCATCTCAACATTTCAACGTACCATTCAGAGTCAATTGTTGCCTGGCAACATTCGAAGTCTACGAAAGAATATGGGAGAGAGACTGAAGGAAAACATCGGGAGAGAAATAAAGAGAATTCCAAGAGACAAGTTGTAAGCCAAATTAGTTAATTATTATCTCTATCATTCAAGCAAAGATATAGATTACAGAATCTTCAAAGAAATAATCAATCTAGAACCATATGGAAGTTGGCAGATGAGAACATATTCCCATAAATGACGATGTTATTGGCGATGAACACCACTATCTATTTGAATGTAATTTTTTCTGAGGTTAAAGATGCATGTACATATACTTAAACATTATATGAGACCAAATGCTATTAAATATCAAAATCTATTTTGTAGCACGAATGTCAATTAAATACTTGTAAATTTTTTTATATAATTATGAGAACATTTATACATGTACCTTTACGTTAATCATGTATTAATTATTCATGTGTATATGTAACTCATACATAGATACATGTATATAGGACATACAGAAACCATGTGTTGCTCATGCATCATTTTATACGATCTGAGTTTTAATAAAGATCTGTTCTCTTCTGTTCTGTTCTACTGGACAGCTTTGACTCTTATTAGATGTAGTCAATAAAGGAAAATTAATGCTACTTTTAGGTTGTACAACAATCATTGACTTGTTACCACTGGCTTTGTCAGTGTGTTAGCTAAGCAACTCTTATATGTCAACAAACATGAATTATTATAAATACGTTTCTAGCTAAGAGCACTGGAGTTCTAAGTTCAATGTTTTCACGCCTGTTACTCTTGCTTACTATTATTGTTAAATGAAAAGAATCTAATACAGCAACTTAAAGTGAATGTCTTGACTTCTGTGTCATATTTATTTGATCTACAAGAAACAAAAAAATACTCAAGATAAAAAATAACTCTATCAATACTTACAGTTTAATGAATCGAAATTGATAATCACTTGATATACATTGTATATTCTTTTAAAATCCACTTCCCACCAAGCGGATTTACCTAATCCTGGGACAATGTCTACGCATGTACACTCATGAATACCCACGCCACCATCTAATGCCAACTCCGGCCCAGAAGTACGACCACTTGAATATGCATCCATTCCCTTACCTATGTTTGCTGCAAAATATAACATCCACCTCTGGTAATTAAAAAACAACAATACAGGGACACAGCAAAATATAACATCCACCTCTGGTAATTAAAAAACAACAATACAGGGACACATCAAAATATAATGTTCAGCTCTGGTAATTAACAAACAGCAACACAGGGACACAGCAAAATATAATGTTCAGCTCTGGTAATTAAAAAACAAACAGCAACACAGGGACCAACTGTAATATAAGCTTTCTTTTTCTTAGCTTTAAAATAGTTATGTTTATTATATTGTTTATTATTATAATATTTTCTGCTTCAGTAATTAACAAACAGCAACACAGGGACTATGATGGTTGCCAAAACCATATTTTATGAGGTAAACCTAATAACAATCCACAATTGTTAATTTTATCTAATTATCTTTGTAATATGTGTAATTATAGATTTATAAGATCGAGAAATCCATTTCTGACATTTATTTATACCTAACATGCACCATTTAAGAAATACCATTTAGTATATGGTGAATTTAATATAAAAATTCACTTTTTTTCTATAGCAAACTTGTGAAGAAAAAACATAATGTTGAATGGGAATTTTGTAATGAAAGCAAACCACTTCTAGTAGTGAATTATCTTATGTATGCCCTATATCAGAAAATAAAAACTCTGATGGTACTGAGAAATGGCTCAAATGGCTAACATTGCTGCCATTTTGTATATTTAATGAGGCGAACCTAATATCATTTTAAAACTTAATTTTATACTTGTAAATAAACTTTGTAATATATTTGAAGTTTAATTATAGGTTTATGCGGTCGAAAAATCCATGTTTGACATGTATTTACACCTAAGATGTACCAATTTAAAGAATGTTTTGTATATTCTGAATTTAATTTAAAATTTCACTTTTCTCTACAGGACTGAAAACGAACTGATAAAATATTTATAATGTAATTAATTTTATCATGTCTTTTCATCAAGACATAATAGATGGTACTTTTTCTATTTATGATGTATGAAAGTTGGTTAATTTTGCATTTTATTTAATGGCAGCAGTGGGATAGATTGAGAAGAAACAATGAGCATCTGACAAGTTTTCAAAATAATGACATTTTTAGGAATATATATTTTGTGAACAGATGGTGGATGTTTTGAGAACAGATTATCAAAGTTATAAAAATGTAAATTTATACCTCGCAGACGGGTTTGAACCAATCATCTAAAACTCTTAATCTTATGGCACAAAAGGAGACAGACCTCCCCCCGCACCCCCCCGCCCCCCAAAAAAAAACCCAGGAGATTTTACAAAAAAACTGGAGATTTATATACATTAAAACAATTTTACACACAAATATTGCGTATCTATTACATATATTCACTTTTGGAATGAATAGTTCATTTATGTTCATCCAAAAGTAAAATGAATCCGTGGACTTATGAGAGAAAATATGAAGAAAACTAAATTTAGAGAGTCAACATTTGAAGTAGCAATTTTATACCAAATACATTATGTCATGTACAATAACTAATAATACAAAAATAATTGCAATTAAATATTGTTTTATTTCATAATCAAAGTTCATACTGGTATATATCATTTTTTCATTTTCTGAAAAGATAATTTTAAGAGAAATTTATTAAATTATTATTGTACCATTATTGCTATAATTAGTGTAAAACTGGAACCATTGTGCATGTTATGATTTGTTTGTGTGCACAATAAGTGACATCACACAGGGTATAGATTTAAAGTTGCATAGCTAAAAATATTAATGATCAACATATAAATATTTTGTAAAAAATGCTATTTCCATGCCTCTTCTGATATTGTGGGAAGTTGTACATGTTATAACACAGAAATAAAAAAGAAACGGATTTTTTAAAAATAATTATATGCTAGTGTGCAACCTTCTCACCATATGACAAGGCCACCATTTTTTATTTTTTATTTATCGATACAGACACAATTAAAATGTTTGTATCGCTGAATTACAGTTAAATATCTGAAAAAAATAAACAAATATGTACTGGTAAGAACTTTATGGATGCTACTGTAATTGATTTGAAAATTATGCAGTGCATTATAATGATTATTATGCGTGGAATGACCGATGCTCAACGGTGCTGTGTTTCCGTTAGTCACCAGTTTCCATACATTTTGCTTTTGAAGTATTAAATTTATACAAGTCAAACGCCTACCGTATTTTAAGACATAAAATGTCGCCTAATATACGCAATATATGTTGAGGTTTTTTTTGTTGTTGATGGTGTCAATTTGACACAACGCGAAGTATAGTGGATTTATATATATATTAGAATCTGGCAAAAACCGGATCATCACTGTACTCCAGATGAAGGCCAGTTTATACAAGATCTGGTTTTTAGGATGTTCACAAAATTTCACGTAATAATGTGAAAATATTTGACAGAGACTTGACATGTTTACAAACGTGCCTATATGCACTATGAAATAAATAATAAAATACTTGCATTGTAGATCTATACAACTGAGTTGATAAATTGTAACTCAGTTCTATGATAGTGGGCATGTTATTTTTAGTTTATTGTTTGTTTGATAATTGTAAACCTGACAGGTCAACAGGACTCACTCCAGTATCGTAAAGCAGAGTTACCAAAATGATCAGCTAATTATGTTTCAAGGTGTGTGAAGAATTCTGACATGCACCAATACAATTCATGCCAATCAACGGCTAATTACGATATCACCATAAAGTTGTACTGAGACCAGGTTCAGATTTAGCTAAGTGTCACCTGGAGCTGTCATTATGTAAACTGGTATTTTTTCCTTCCTTATGATATGTGTACACAAAAAAAGTTTGGTTATCAGGAATCTGGTGCAGTCTTTGTAAAATATAGCAACTAACTTTATAAAATATTTCCAACTTACGTGCACAGAATATGGTTGACATGATCCAGGTACGAGAGGTGACATTACATGTTGATATGTTATTTCCTCGTATGTAAAGAAAATCTGGCTTACACTTATATGTCACTGTCAACCAGTCCACTGACCATTTCTTTATTTTAGCACTGGCCAGCTCTGGTACTTCTTTGCATACAGCATCTGTAAAATAATGGGTTCATGTTATTATGACTAGGATTAGGATTCTAAAATTATTTAACGATTCCCCCTTACCCTACAGAACGAAAAAACAAAACTAAATAAATAAATAAAATAAAATAAATATTGGCTATTAGGGGTCATATTATGGTTAATATAAAAATAAAAATAAATCAGTGTATATATATATATATATATATATATATATATATATATATGCGCATATGCATATATTCTTTATAATATTATGTCTCATCTTGTTAATATAATGGAAACAGTACCAGGGCCGTTACTAGCCGTGGGCAGAAAATCCAGTAAAGAACAATAGAAACAAACTTAAAAGAAAATATTTTTCTTTACTATTTGAGGAGTTTTAGGTAGACAGTTTAAATTTTCCTATGATTGGCTTTAACAACTGATTGCCTGACCTGATGAAAATATGAGCCTTGTGCTCCATTTGGGTCAGGTATATATAGAACTTATGTTAAGTTTAAACACTAAAAACATGACAATTTACTGTTTATTGATATCGATGTTAAGTCTATAATGTCCCTGAAATAGCTGGAAATGGTATTTCAGTGCATCTAGATATCAAAATTCCCTGGGGATGGAGGGAACTCATACCTTCTTACAATACTGTTACAGTAGTAAATGTTTAATAGCAATGCAACTCTGTTGTAAATGTTTAATAGCAATGCAACACTGTAATAAATGTTTAACAGCAATGCAATACTGTTGTAAATGTTTAATAACAATGCAACACTGTAGTAAATGTTTAATAACAATGCAATACTGTAGTAAGGGTTTAATATCAATGCAATACTGTAGTAAATGTTTAACAGCAATGCAACACTGTAGTAAATGTTTAATAGCAATGCAACTCTGTTGTAAATGTTTAATAACAATGCAACACTGTAGTAAATGTTTAATAACAATGCAATACTGTAGTAAATGTTTAATAGCAATGCAACTCTGTTGTAAATGTTTAATAGCAATGCAACTCTGTTGTAAATGTTTAATAACAATGCAACGCTGTAGTAAATGTTTAATAACAATGCAACACTGTAGTAAATGTTTAATAACAATGCAATACTGTAGTAAGTATTTAATAGCAATGCAACACTGTAGTAAATGTTTAATAGCAATGCAACACTTTAATAAATGTTTAATAGCAATGCAACACTGTAGTAAATGTTTAATATCAATGCAACACTGTAGTAAGTGTTTAATAACAATGCAACACTGTAGTAAATGTTTACTAACAATGCAACTCTGTTGTAAATGTTTAATAACAATGCAACACTGTAGTGTTTAATAACAATGCAACACTGTAGTAAATGTTTACTAACAATGCAACACTGTAGTAAATGTTTAATAACAATGCAACTCTTTTGTAAATGTTTAATATCAATGCAACACTGTAGTAAGTGTTTAATAACAATGCAACACTGTAGTAAATGTTTAATATCAATGCAACACTTTAGTAAGTGTTTAATAACAATGCAACACTGTAGTAAGTGTTTAATAACAATGCAACACTGTAATAAATATTTAATAGCAATGCAACTCTGTTGTAAATGTTTAATAACAATGCAATACTGTAGTAAATGTTTAACAGCAATGCAACACTGTAGTAAATGTTTAGAAACACTATACCAGCTTCACCCAGTGTGTACGCTCAAAATTTGGTTTATCAAAGGCCGTGGTATGTACTATCCTGTCTGTAGGAAAGAACATATAAAAGATCCCTTGCTGCTAACAGGAAAGATTAACCTGTGTTGCTGTAGCTACAGTAAATATATTTAGCGATCAGCAAAACATATCAAACAGCTCTCGTAATTAACAAACAGCAACGCAGTGATCAGCGAAATCTAACGTACAGCTAACACACCACTCTCTGTGAAAATTAGGATTCTGCCAAGTTCATGGGTTTTTAATTTTATTCAGTTTATTTGTTTAAATGAAACTGAATTTGGTTACAGAATGTCTGACAAATTAGTTAAATATTTTTTACAGTCCAGCTTAAACCCTGATATAACATATACTTATGCTTACTTGTAATACAAGTTGGTGGTATCCATCCTGGAAGACATCCTTTCTTGCAGTGTCCATTTCTGGATTCACATGTTTGATCTCCCTTGCACTTTCTGTTTTTACACAAAAACTTACAGGATTCACCATAGTGTTCAGCA
>JAULBS010091339.1:0-17380 GCA_032355785.1 Symmetromphalus regularis | reverse complement strand
TATGTTAAATACATGTTGTAGTCCCATGGACAAAATCACTTCAGTTCTCATAGATTATCTGCAAATGTACATGTACAATTAGATGTCGTTAAGCATGTTAAATACATGTTGTAGTCCCATGGACAAAATCACTTCAATTCTCATTGATTATTTGCAAGTGTGCATGTACAATTAGATGTCGTTAAGTATGTTAAATACATGTTGTAGTCCCATGGACAAACTCACTTCAATTCTCATTGATTATCTGCAAGTGTGCATGTACAATTAGATGTCGTTAAGTATGTTAAATACATGTTGTAGTCCCATGGACAAAATCACTTCAGTTCTCATAGATTATCTGCAAATGTACATGTACATGTACAATTAGTCGTCGGATCAATCCTTCTGAGTGGACCCACCTGCAGTTTGGGCTATTTTCCATTCCAACCAGTGATCCACAATTGGTTCATCAAAGGCTGTGGTATGTGCTGTTCTGTCTGTAAGACAGTGTTTAAAAGACCCCTTGCTGCTTATCAGAAAGAGTAGCCTATTTGGTGGAAGCTGGTTTCCTCTAAATAAATATGTCAGAATGATCGTATGATTGATGTCCATTAGCTGATGATGAAATAAAAATCAATGTTCTCTAGAGGTGTTGTTAAATAAAACAAACTTTTCTTTTGCTTCTGTAAGACTGAGTGAATGTTAAATACATGTTATGGTGCCATGGACAAAATCTCTACATTACTCATTGATTATCTGCAAACATACATGTACAATTAGATGTCGTACCATTGTTTTCATTAGTGCTAACCATGGTGCATGTTAAGTAGTAATATCATGGCTATAATCAGCACACATTGATTATTTGTAAGAATTCAATCAAATGTGAACCATTGTTAATAAAACCATGACTTGTTCAAGCTAAAGACAAACATACATGTACTAATCACAAAAATAAATATTACAACTTTGATCATGTTTGAGGCCATATCTCTGATTAAAGAGTGCACAGACAAAGCTTGCCATTATGCATTCATAAATCAAAGTGACTGATGTTTCTGGTTAATATTGATGTACAGTTAGCAATTGCAAATATATCCTTTTTTGGTTTGTTTTGTTTAATGATGCTACTAAAACACATTGGTTTATTAATCATTGGCTGCTAGAAGTCAAACATTTTGTTATTTTCACAAGTTATCAAGTGTGCGCCAGCCTCCAACAGGTTTTGTGGAGTATCATTAAACAAAAGTTCCTTTTTTTTGTATACATACATGTACATACTGTAAATGTACTAAGTCCATTAATCCTTGGCCGGGCTAATATATTTTTGTTTTCTGGTCATATGGAATTTTTTTATTGTTACTATCAAATATAAACCAATATAAACTTTCTTAGAGGACGAGCAAGTTTGAAATACTAGATGGACACTACATTCATACATGCATGTTTGTACTGCCCTAGTGTCACACACTGATTGTGTAAAGTCACAGCTATCAGGACAGGCCGGACATGACAGAAACACTAATCTCCATGTTGTGTGTCCAGGCATGTTAAGTCGTTGTTTGGTTTATGAAACAACATCGAGATGTACCAAATGAATATATCAAGTGAAATGACATTTTCTCAATAACCTTTATCTTGTTCATGGATACGCATGTAGTGCCTGGCCTCTTGATGGCGTTCCCAGTTCACTAGCTAGAGAAGTTCAGTGATCAATGAGTTTTGACATGTTCCAATAGATCTTTGGTGTTATAAGTCAATAAAAAAAACTTTATGATTTATTGCTTGAGCAATTTCGGCCCAATCTCTTTGTTAGTTTTGTCTGAGCCTGACTTCTCTAACATTTCAAGTTGTTTGGAACTTTTTAGAAATCTGTTTATTTACTAACCCAATGGGTAATGTGATTGTGTAAAATAAACTTTAATGTTATTTTTTCAAACATTTTTATGGGGCATCTACTTTACGTTAATATAAGATCTATTTAATTTTTGTTGGTTATAACTTTTGTAAAGCAGGTTTAGATATATGTTGTGGAGCACAGTTAAGGAAAAATGTATTGCATGTACCACTCAGTAAATTTAAAATGATAAAAGATAGGGTGCATTTGGTGTCAGAGGTGGGAATACATAAACATAATTTTAGCTACCAATGAGTACTGTAGTCAATAGAAATTACAAATTGTTTTATGTTAAAATTGTATTGATTTGGTTTGATAATACTTTTGATTTTAAACTAAATGTTTTTATCATGTTGCAGAATTACATAGTTTGGTCCGACCAAAAATATCTGAAATGTGAAAATAACCTTTTTTATCATAAATAAATTTAAATATTTCTTGAAACTGTAATCAGACTATTTTAGTATTTCATCAATAGTACATTATGTTTTGAGAAGATGAAAAACATTTGTACATGTTGGTAAGCTATGTGTAGTATGGTAATAAACAGAAGCCTTTCTTTGTTTTTAAAAGGAATGTATCATTTTTGTAATATTTGAAATTTAGTGTTTTTTGTTTACGTGACTGTTAATCTAAATTTAATTATTAGAAACTTCCTTATGCTGTTTGTTTATAACATTGTGAGTTTAATTTTAAATTCCAATAGGAAACTAAAGATGTACATGTACCAAATAGCAGGGATCGAACTTCGGTGTTTGGGGGTCACAGTAATTATTGCCTTTGATTCCTAGGAATCAAGACAATTTTGAAGACACATCTGGGGCACGATGGCAAATGTGAGTTTCCTATGGGGTATTAAGGCAAAAACGTGAAACGTCTTTGTAGTCTTGTGAACTAACGGACATCTGACTATTAGTTGCTTCATGAAAGGGCACCAAGGTGAGCGAAAAAAAAGGGCACAGCAATATTTGCCTTCATTGGAAGTGAAGTTAAGAGAGCATTGCGGCAAAAGGACAGGGCAGTTCGGCAAATTCCTTCATGAAATTTGATCCCTGAAATAGTACAGATTAACTAACAAACATAAACATGAAAGTATTTTATCTGTTACTGATAACAATTTTGTTTATTGCATTTTAGAAAGCCATTAATCATAAAAAGTTATGTTTTTCAGAATACTTCTACAGCATGCATTGGGGTGGTTACTGTAAATGTTTGGCAATGCAAATTTTCACATAGTCTTATCTTTTTTGGATGGAGCAAAGATGAGTTTAATGGGACCAATTTAGATAGTCTGCATGGTATATTTTTTGGCTCTGAATCAATTTAGGGAAAAAAGAATGTGATTTATTGATTTTTTTTTCTTTCTGAGAATGCCCATGTTATTAATGTTGGCATTGCAGCAGTTTGTAAAATATAGTTGATTTATGGTTATGTTTCTTGTGGTTTTATTGATTTCAGTTGCCAAATTGCTATGCAAGATTTGTGTGTGGATGTTTTTTTCTTTCAAAACAGTATTGCTAGCTTTGTCATTATTATTATTTTTTTTATATTCATTGCACATGTAATTTCAGTGTAGAAACATTTTCACAATATGCTTCTGTATCACTCTGAATGTGGCCCATATGATTATTAGATAACAACAATAACTCCTATGTTGCTTACATGATTTTTCTGTGTAACACTTCCAGGGTGGCCTACTCTATATGCTTACATCATTTGGCACTGACCTCAAGGGGTTGTCTAAGATATTTTTATACCTAATCTCTTTGGCAGCTTTTATTATGTATAATTCTTGGTATGCTAAAACTTAAGAGGCATAAAAATACGATTACTTCCAACACCTCCATGAATGGTCTAATGATGACCGTTTTAAATACCCAGATAGAGTTATCTGTATTTGTTCATGATCCCTTTCTCAGCCACTTTGACAGTTTTCAATTTTCAATTTCTTTATTGACTGAGAAAAACATATTGTACAAACAGGTGTACAAAGGTGATAAACATACAAAGAACAATAAATATATTACAAAGACTGTGGAGAATAAACATAAGATAAAATTAAATACAGCAGTTTCTCAAATTTGTAGTATGATATAAAAATTGACCTAGATTGCGCAGCTGCTTAATATTTTGTATTGTAAGCAATTGAATGAATTTAAAAACAGGTTTTTTCCAATAATATGGCTTAATAAATGAATTTCTTAAATTATTATGTCATAATGTTTTCAACTTTACCGATTTCTATATTATTCTCTGATGTCATGACAACCAATGTACATGTATGTTTAAAATCCCTTTCTGTGATATTGTCCAGGTGTGCAGAAAGTACTCGCCAAATGTGAGTAAAAATGCAACTACCAGTATGACGGACGATCTGTATTTTTCACATTGACAGCAATTTTTGTTTTCCCTCGTATAAGCCATGCCAGAATTCGAAATAATTTAAACAAAGTGTTCATAATGATGACGAACTTCATGACAAAGTAGTTTTGTTAATCAAAGACTCTCAGCTATCTTATTTTGCACGTCTGTACAGTTGCCAAATAATAGTTTTAGTTTCCATTCTACCGGAAGTTGCTGAGCAGTTAAGATTGCTATGCCAAGTGTCGGTTGTTTTTGGATCAAAACCGATGCTACTATGCTACTATACTCTCGAAATCATTTGTTAATGTGGCGATATTTGGACAGTACTTGAAAGCTACTGCAGAGAAAAAACAAAAACAGACTAAGAAAAGAAAGAAAAGGACAGACAGTATGAAAAAGAAAAATGACAGTGTGTGTGGAAAGACAGTTGGCTAAACATAGACTTGTGAGAAAAGAGATCATGGTTAATATATTCTTAAAAATACCGCCATGTTCTGTAGGGATTGCACAGAAAACAAAACATAAAAAACGAAGGCTAAACTTTTTGTTGTTGGCACCTCAATATTCAAATTGGAAAGCATAAAAGCTCACGAAACAGATAATTATACATTTGCTCTATAGTTAAAAAATTATATGTTGTAGAAATTCAGGTGGGCTAGTGAAATTTAGTTGGCTCTGGTCCGGTGGGCTAGTGGAAAAAAATTCTCAATTTCTGCACCCGTGTTGTCCATTTCTGACCATTATATATTATAACAAGTCCTTTAAATCTACTCTAACTATCTGAAAAGTTTTGAATCCCTTTATTATGACACTTTTTATCCCCAACTCTTCATGACTTTCATAATGACCATTTTCTACATCATCCATTTCGTAACCTTCGTATTAATCCTTTTTTGTACCAAATGCTTTGATAGGTGTTTTGGTTACCACTTTCTGTTCGAGCCCCTTTTATTTTCTTTGTTGTTACCCCTACATCAACTCCTTTAACAGTCATTGTGGTGGTTCCTTTCTTTGTTAACTCTTTTAAAAGCCTTCACTGAGATCCATTAAAAAGTCCTTATCTGTGATTCTTTTAAAAACATTAAGTGTGATCTATTAAAGGCCTTATCAGTGATTCTTTTAAAGATATTCACTGTGATCTTTTAAAGGCCGTGTCTGTGATTCTTTTAAAAGCCTTCACTGAGATCCATTAAAAAGTCCTTATCTATGATTCTTTTAAAGATATTGACTGTGATCTATTAAAGGCCTTATCTGTGATTCTTTTAAAGCTATTCACTGATTTATTAAAGGCCTTATCTGTGATTCTTTTAAAGATATTCACTATGATCTATTAAAGGCCTTATCAGTGATTCTTTTAAAGATATTCACTGTGATCTTTTAAAGGCCTTATCTGTGATTCTTTTAAAAGCCTTCACTGAGATCCATTAAAAAGTCCTTAACTATGATTCTTTTAAAGATATTGATTGTGATCTATTAAAGGCCTTATCTGTGATTCTTTTAAAGACATTCACTGTGATCTATTAAAGGCCTTATATGTGATTCTTTTAAAGGCCTTATATGTGATTCTTTTAAATATATTCACTGTGATCTATTAAAGGCCTTATCTGTGATTCTTTTAAAGATATTCACAGTGATCATTTAAAGGCCTTTTTGTGATTCTCTTAAAGACATTCACTGTGATCATTTAAAGGCCATATCTGTGATTCTTTTAAAGACATTCACTGTGATCATTTAAAGGCTTTATCTGTGATTCTCTTAAAGACATTCACTGTGATTCATTTAAAGGCCTTCACTGCAATTCTTGTTTACACTTAGCCTGAGGCAGCCTTTAAGAAGCCAATATGTCTTTCACTAACTGCAGTCATTAGGCTTTATGTGTTGAGGTTATCAGCTAGAAAAAGTTGGCGAGATTATTATGTCCATATTCTAAAGTCACATTCGTTGAGTCAAGGCAGTGATTTGGATCATCTTTGCTTTTATGAGTGAAGATGTTTTGTTGAATGGGTAGGTGCAGTGCGACAATGGACTTTCATGTTACCACTGTGATAGGCCACAGTTATCACTGACACATTGTACACGGGGACCATTCAACGAACCCTACTCCACATGTATAATAATACGACTCATAGTTCCCACACACAAAGACCTGACTTGAATATTATACAGCCATTCAAGTGTTTATCTCATAGACATGGGTTTGTGTGTGGAACACAATCATAAAGAAATTCTTCACAGCTGGTTATTCACTGGCAGTATTTTAGGGGAGAAATTACTTGTGCTCTCGTTCACTGGTGAATTAACTTTTAAAGCGAATTTAAAAAATGCTCATTTGAAATTTCTTCACATGTTGATTTACTAAGTTTATTACCCTTTGGCTAGTTTCTCATTTTAACATGTAAACAAAGTTTGGATTATGAATCAAGGTAGAACTTAGAGCAATATTTACTACATGTATCTATTTATTACTTGTATTTTTATTACATATGAGCAATTTCTCATTTTAACATGTTTGTAAACCCAGTTTGAATTATAAATCACGATTAACTATCATCAAGAAATTGGACAGAGCAATATTACTATCTTTATTGTTCTTTGGCCCAATTTCTCATTTTATCATATAAACAGAGTTTGAATTATAAATCAAGGTCAAACTATCATCAAGAAATTGGACATTAGATCAATATTTACTCTCTTTATTACTCTTTGGCCCAATTTCTCATTTTAACATGTAAACACAGTTTGAATTATGAATTAAGGTTGAACTGTCATCAAGATTTTGGGCCATAGAGCAAAACATGTATTCACTATCTTTATTGCTCTTTGGCCCAATTTCTCATTTTAACATGTAAACACAGTTTGAATTATGAATTAAGGTAGAACTGTCATCAAGATTTTGGGCCATAGAGCAAAACATGTATTCACTATCTTTATTACTCTTTGGCCCAATTTCTCATTTTAACATGTAAACACAGTTTGAATTATGAATGAAGATCAAACTATCATCAAGAAATTGGGCCTTGAAGCAATATTTGCTATCTTTTGACCTAATTTCTCAGTTTAATGTGTGAACACAGTTTGACATGCAGTCCATTTTATGTTCATTTAAAAACATATTTTGTAAATGGTAATGGAAAATGAAACAGGTTACATAAAATATTTTTGGAATAAACCATTTAATTTTCTATCCTGTAATCTAATATTTTTTTTTATCTAAATCAATGTGGTCTACTTATCATTATTAGATCTTGAGAAACAAAAATAAATAAATAATAATAAGAGACCCCAAAGAAATTTCATCCCATATTTTGTTTTTTTATACACCAAATAACAAAAAATATTGCTATATAATCCATTTATTTTTCAATCTTTACAGACCTGGAAATCAATTAAGAAAATTTTTTATTTATCTAAATCAATGTGATCTATTATCATTCTTAGAATTTGAGAAACAATAAATACATAAATAATAATAATAAACCCGCAAAGAAACGTCATCCCATATTTTATACTTTTATCCATCAAGTAACAAAAAATATTGCTATATAACCCATTTAATTTTTAATCCTTACAGAACTAGTAATCTAAAAAACACCTATAGTCTGTTTACGCTTCTTGGAACATGGATTTTTGTCGATTACTTTAGTTTGCGTGAAATAGCAATTTTTTTCATTACTTTGTTAAATAATAATTAAAAATATTCCTCATTACCTCATATATTAAAATTGGAAAAAATGCACATCATTAATAACACTTGGCAGACAACAGCATTACAAAGAAGGGTAACTGTCCATTTTAACATTTGGAACATTTCGGCCATTTCCGATAATATTCGTATCTCTTTTATTGTTTTTGCTTTAATATTTTTTTTAGCAAATATGGCATTGATATTAATTTATTATAAATATATTTATAAATTAATAATCGCGTACCTTAAAAATACATTATACAAATAATTATCTAACACCCCTATTTTTATATGTATTTTGCAGCAAATAAAACATGGCAGTCTAACGCCGGTTCGAAATTAAAAAAAATTACTTTTGACTGCCGTTTAAACATAATAGAACCAATGAACAAACCAACCTAGAAAAAAAATAGGACATTTTTTTAATTTCGAAAAATATCGACATTAATGAGTTAAGTTATGTATTTTGTTTTTTATTCATCAAAAAACATGTTCCAAGTAGCGCAAGCAGACTATAGTAATCTAAAAACAACTTTATTTATCTAAATCAATGTGGTCTATTATCATTCTTAGATCTTGAGAAACAAAAAACAAAACAAAAAAATAAATAATAATAATAGACCCCAAAGAAATTTCATCCCATATTTTGTACTTTTATCCAGCAAATAAAAAAATATTGCCAAGCTACCTGACTAAGGGCTGACAGATTTTGTAACCTCTACCATTTTTTGTTAGTTGTATGGATAACTGTTAAATACAAGTTTGACAGTAAATGGATTGTCAGAAACAAAATAATCTTTTTCACAAAAATAAATATACATACCGGTACAACCATGCATAAATTGTGCTCATTAATCACTAACTCTGTGCACCAAGGTGATCCATTTTGGCAATATGTTGTTACGCTATCTGTTTTTATATTTGCTGTGTGTTTTTATATATGTTATATGATACTACTAATAATGTTTCCTAAGATCATTCTTCATGAGGATGGCAAGTTGAACTTGTCTAATGCCAGACATTTTTTCTTTTTTTCGTATTACGAATTTGCCAAAATGCATTTTTGCAGAAATGAAAAAAAATATAATCTTTTAATACAGCTTTATATAAATTTTTCAACTGACCACATCAGAACCAATGATAATTGCAGGAAAGAATAAAAAATGAAATTCTTAGTCTAAGGAAATTACATATATTTGATTACATACTGTGTACCCAATTTCCTTTATAATGACAAAAAACATTGGTTCTAAATAAAGCACGTTGCATGCAGTTGATGTTTGGAAATGGGATCATTCTGATTTTCTGCAAATCAAAACTAGTCATAGTAAATTTTATTTTTATTTATATAATTTTTTTTTGAGTTTAAAGTCAGGTTTGGCTTTAGCCATTGAAAGCTCAGATTTTAATTAGTGTAATCTTTAAAAATGTGTAACAAAAGTATATTCAAAATTCTGTTGACCCAACTATTATAAATCTTGGTTTAAAAATCTTTGTATTTTGTGTGTGCACATCATTCCGTAGTATCTCAGATAAAATAAGTATGTTTAACTACATTAAACATTGGGGCCCCTCTTTTTAGAACTTCAAGGTCTTGACATAATACTTGATCAAAGTCTGGAGACTTGACACCATACAAACTGCATACAGTTGAAGTCTTCAGATTTTGTTCAAGTCTTAGCAACATTCTTTGAAGTTGTAAAAATGCAGGATGATCACAAACAATGGATTTGAAGCAAGAAAAAAAGATCTGATGAACTGTAATACATTACAGAGTCAAATGAGGAATTTTAATGTTATTTTTTGTCACATACTTGTCGTTTTCAGGTCAGTTCATTTCATGGGTTAATTACTGTGTATTACTTCAAATTTCATGTGGGTGTGTAATTGTTGGTAACTACAGATACCCCATGCTTACACACAATCTGATACCTTTTTACATTATTCTGAGTTAAATCAGATTATATGTACATGTATATTTGTATGCCAACTCATGACTGGTGAAGGACCAGAAACAAACTTGAATATACACCATTCATTTTTCTGTCTATTCCTACATATATGCATAATATATGTATATATAATATTATAAGTAATTGTATTTTTGTATTTTATATAATTACAATTTTTCTACTTTATGTCCAACGAATGCAAGTTTGTTATAATTAGTGATTAAGTCATTATTTTTTTTTTTTTATATTTCCAGATGTTACTGTAGCAATCCCTGAAATTGCCTGTGACAATCGGCTATGCCATGGACATAGCCATATAGTTTTTCATTCTCTGTGGCACTGTTTTTGCCACAGACTTAAAAAAAAAAAATTGTTAGTGCATTTTTTTCTTATTAAAGATAAAGAATACTTTATGCTAAAATTGCTTTGGAAAATGCTGTGGACACTATTTCTCCACAGCATTTATTTTTCTGAGGACATTTTCTTAATTGCAGGAGTTGCTATAGTCGTATGTACTTATAATTATGTTCTCTATATTTTATATAAAGTAACACTGTATCTATCATATTGTATGCATATTGCATGTTTTCATATTGATTGTATGGTTGTTTAACGACCTGCACTGCATGTTTTGAGATGATTTCTGTGTTTCCATGTGTTATAAAAGTATATTATAAGGTGTCTCATGATTTAACATCTTTTAGTAATGAAACAAATGCAACCACTCCCTTAAACATAAAAAAATTGTTTTGTTTTCAGGTTTTCTTTTTATGAAAAGCATTTATAATTTTATGAAGAGTGCCAATATTATGTTACTGGCCATTTTGGCTGTCTAAATTATGCATATAGTCAATTACACAACAGTTAAAACTAAGTTGGCACTACAACAAATAGATATGGGATGATCTCTTTTATATCATTATATGTTTGTTTTGTTTGTTTCAGAAGTGTTATTAATTTATTAATACATAAATTTGTAACAATTGTTTAGTACTGCCTATATTAGTTTGTAAAGTCTCATTTCCTATTCTTGTTAAATTTGTTTTTCACAAATATGATTTAAGTTAAAATCTATCATTGTTCATCAAATGATGATTTGCCACATGCTTGTTTTATCTTTTGAAATAATTTTTAAATTGAAAATGGCTAAAATGGCAGTCTTTATAAAAACTTGAAATAAAATCTCTTGATAAAAATGCAAAATAAAAAAGTATGTTAATTAAGAAAACGTCCACTGCAAAATAAATGCTGTGGAGATACACAGTGTCCATTGCATTTTCCCACAGCAATTTTAGTGTTCACACTTTTCCAAATCTGAGTTCGCTAAAAAAAAAAATACACCTTGAAATATTTGTTTAATCCAATGCAAAAAAAAAGTGCATCAGAAAATGAAAAACTCTGCAACAGTCTCCATGGCATTGTCGATTACTTTGACCAGTTTCAAGGGTTTTAGTGGTACTTGTGTTTTTTTGTTATTGAAAGATATTATTGGACACCCTATAACATACATATACTTTTAAGAAATGATCATGTTTTTTATGTTATGAGATGACTGGAATATTTTCATGTATTATGAGATGATTGGAGTGTTTTTGTATGATGTAAATGTTTTGTTTGTATCTGTAGGTGGCATGAACGGGAAAGGTAAGACACATCGTCTGTTAGAGTTACGTGCATGTTGTTACAACACCATCTGTCTCTATGCTTCTATACCACGCATATGTCAACATCGGCCGCACTCTGCCGTTTCATTCTTTTACTCGTTATGCAGATGATTTACACATTTTGTACGCAAAATAAAACACAAGTAATGGTGATGCGATTAGTTGCTAACTGTATGCTAATATTATCATTCCCCTCTTTGAAACTGATAACCACGTATGTTTTGATCATTGATGGATGGGAGCAATATTTCATAGGGATGGCAACAAGAAAGTTTCTTGGTTTCCCCCATTTTTTAATTACAAAATGGTTAAAATATTACCTGAATGTCAAGTTTTTTGTGAAGCTGTTTGGGTGCTATTTCCTTTTACACCATCTAGTATGTCTATGATGATAGTGATATTTAGGATGTCTGCGGTGTTTATAAAAAAGTACTGAGTGATCTTTTAGGTTTTATTAATAGAATTTGGTTTATGTTCAAAAAAGGTACAGCAGAACAGGAGGGATGGGGGGGGACTAGTCCCCCAATAAGTCTTAAGCAAACATAACCTCGTATCCACTTGAAACTCACCACTTCAAGCCTAGATCTGTCAGTCACCCACCCAATGTCTCTGTGAACCCCCCCCTCATATTCACTTACTTCTGCCATGCCTGTAACATAAAATGTTTTATCAGAGAATTATGTGAATTTAAAAGTAAACAACAAAATTAAGTTAAACAAGAAACTAATTCCTGTTTTAAAAAAAATATCATATTTGATTAAGTTTAGAACTTATTCTGGGGTATACTAATGAAAATATTTGGCACCAAATTACACTATTTAGTATTACATTATTAAATATGACATATAAATATATAACAATATCCACAGGATGATTTAAATTATTTGTGGTATGTAGGAAACAGATATGACAGTGATTTTGATATTTATTTGTTATTCTAGAGATCATTCACAATTTTCAACATTTTCCATTGGTTCAAATTGTACACATTTTCACAAACAACCCACAACAATTTTATAAAACGAAACTACATGTATGATTAAAATTTTGATTTTAGGAGGGATTTAAAAACATTTGAATGATTAATATAAATTTGTACACTGGCAGGGACCGCCACCCCCTACTCCACCCTTGTGAGTGGTTTGTATAAATAGGAAAATGTTGATAATTCTGAATGACAACCCCCCCACCACACCCATATACATGCATATACATATATATGTATCAATTTATGTTGTCTCATTGTGTTACAGCTTTGATTGTTTTTATTTTGTATTTTAATGTTTATTTTAATTTAGTTTTTTTGTTTTATTTTGATACTAAACCACATTAAATGGAATGTTAATCTCTATAAATGGCTATCTACCCCCTTTCCCCTATATTTTGAATGCTCCTATTATTATCCACTAGACTCATTGAGCTGTTTATCATTTCAACCAGTGGTCCACAAGTGGTGTAACAAAATCTGTGGTATGTGTTATCCTATCTGAAGGAAAACACTTATAAAATACCCCTTGCTGTTAATCAGAAAGAGTAACAAATGAGGCAATAGTGTGTTTTCAATGATTTTAATTTTTTTATTTTATTTATTGATATCTAGAGCACATAGATTCATTAATCATTGGCTATTGGCTGTCAAACATTTGGTATTTTGACACAGTCTAGTGTGTGCTAGCCTCCAATTGGCTTTGAACCACTGTCATCAGCTTGAGAGTCCAACATTCTACTGCTGGATAGGTTTCCACTGAAGACCATGAGCTACAACACTGTTTGACAACTAATGGGTGCCAAATAAACAATAAGCTGGGGGAGGTGGGGGGGAATTAAACAAACAATCTTATCTTTGTTTTAAATGGTAGTATGAGTTATCACTCTGTTTTTTGTGGTTAAGAATATTTTTTGTGGCAAGGAATGCTTTTGTTGTTGTCAACTCATTTATTTTGCATGTTATTATATTATTTTTTGTTAGCATGAACTGTTATATGGGTGTTACATGTATCTGTATAATGTTTTTAATTCTGCATGTTAATTCTGATACAGTTGTTCTTAAGTTAATTATGTTGACATTTTAAAGTTAATAATTATGTTAACTTAATAATGTTGACACTTCATAATGTTAACTTAATAATTATGTTAACAATTAATAATGTTATGTTAATAATTGTTTACTTAATTATGTTAACAATTAATTATGTTAAGTTAATAATTGTTAACTTAATAATGTTAACAATTAATTATGTTAGTGCTTAACCTTGTTGACAGCCGACTCCTAGTATATATATAAGTGTATCAGATTTTGCTTTATACTCGTAATAAAGCTAATTCTACACTATAGTAAATTCAAGATGCCAACAATGCTGGCAATGGGGAATAACAAATCAATATAATGAAGTTAAACATGTTTAAAATTATTATACGTTTTTCTTCACACATCACATACATGTAGCTGACTATCAGTACACTTGTAGTGGCAGGGGGAAGAAACCCACTATATTGTGTTTGGCAGTCAACGTGTTAAAGTTTACTGTATTATAGTAATACATGGATCACTGACTCGAGCTTCTTAGAAGGGCTAGCAACCCCACTAAATATTTATCAAACAGTGTTACACTATTATCTATATATAAAATAAACTATACCCTTTAATAGGTATTTTCACAGTCAACAAAATCATAACAACTGTCAGATACTTAAAAATCTGTCACTACTTTAAAATTCAAATTAACAGGAAAAGAAATTATCTGAGCAAAGATGACAGTTAAATAGAGGATATTAAATGAGTTGCCGTTTATTATTAAATTTATGTACCAAGTGAAATATTTTTTGTTAAAATTATTTCATAAGGGACATAAATTTGATAATAAAATGTAATGAATTGAATATTATATTTTTAACCCAAACAATTTTAATTATTCTATTCTTTAAACTTTCTAATTGCACAACAGTTTAGAGAAACACTATCCTATAATGTTATGGATGACGTTACGTTGTGGTTTTCCTAGTTTTTGTGATATCATTTTCACTTTTACAAAATGATGATGATGTCTTAGTTAGTACAGGCAAGCTTATTGGTCATAACGACCAGAGTGACCCAATGAAATGCCTTGTTAAACAAATATATAATATCTTTTACTGAAAAATTATGAAAAATATTATCCAATCATGAGTACTCTCTGGGGTAATAATGAGTTTTAAAGCTACATGTAATAGTCCCTCAAGCAATAGAAACATTTCTCGGGTTCTGCCTCTTCTGTTTATAAGTAGCTTAGTTGTAAATCAACACTAAATCTATATAAACAATACATTACGGCCATTTTTCACAGAACTTGGGCAAATGTTGAATAACAGCTTAAATATGTGAATAATGTTTGGACAAATGTTTGGAATTTGGTTTCAAATAAAAAATCTAGGAATGGAATGGGACCCTGTTTCATCTCTAAGTTGAATAATAGTTAAATCCTGCATAAATAGACTTTAAGAGCTTTTAATTTTACACTAGCTTGTCACACAACATTTAAGAATATTTTTGTCAATTAGAAACATATCTAGTTACCTCCCCATACTGTATAATACACAAATCCCTGCCTAATCTATGTTCAACAAGGGCTTTTGAATTAATGTTGGACTTTACAAAATTTAACAATTTTTAGGGGCAATTAAAAACAAATCTTGGAATGGAATGGCATTTGTTACATTCTCAAGTTGAGTAATACATTAATCCCTGTTAAAGCAATTCTTAAGGGCTTCTGACTTTATGTAGAAGTTTACACCACCTCCCTATACAAAATTTAACAAATTTTTGGGACAATTAAAAACAAATCTTGGAATGGAATGGCATTTGTTACATCCTCAAGTTGAGTAATACATAAATCCCCATCTAAGCAATCCTTAAGGGCTTTTGACTTCATGTAGAAGTTTACACAACCTTGCCAGACATTGTCCCTGGAGAGTCTTGTCTTCTCTTGACATTCCAATGAACCATTGAAGCATTCCCTTTACTGACTACCTCATGACCACATCTGGGCTTACTTCATCCATGAAACAATTCTATGGGATGACGGAAGTAAATATGCAATAAATACCTTCATAAGCTGTTAATATAGCCTGTTTAACTTTATTTCATTACATAAATGTTGTGCAAATGTTTGAAGTTGCTTATTAATGATCTTCAGATGGTTTATCAATAATTAATATCAGTAGTTATGTCTCATTTTATTGTTGTAAAATGGCCATGACTGTAGATGGTTGTAGAATAAGTTAGGTTAGGCAATGATAAATTAATTTTGTGTTTCTGGTCCCACAGTTTAGAAATATGCTGAGGGAGGCAGGAAAACACAACACTGGGTTTCTTTTTAACACAAGCTTAAATACCTCGACAACATTGTACACAAGAGTGTATATGTAGGAGAGTTAAATTTTGTTTAATAGCAGAGACGTGAAAATTTCAACGTATTCCTCAAAATATCCAAGTTATTTACTTCTACATTGGTTGACAAGTGGTAGCATGTCTGCCTGAGAAGCAGTCATTCATTGGATTAATCCTTCTCAGTGGACCCATTTGCAGTTTGGGCTATTTTCCATTCCAACAAGTGGTCCACAACTGTGCTGTCCTGTCTGTGGGAAAGTGCATATAAAAAACCCAATGCTGCTTATCAGAAAGAGTAGCCTGTGTGGCAGCAACAGTTTTCGTCTAAAGACATATGTCAGAATGACCATATGTATGACGTCCAATAGCCGATGATAAGTTACAAATCAATGTGCTATAGAGGCGTTGTTAAATAAAACAAACGTTACTTTTTTTTCTACATTGGTTCAAATATAAAGCAATTTTGATGATAAAAAAGTTCAAGATAAAAAAAAAAATCAAGTAAATTATAATTTGTGCATATAATTTGACACAAGCGTCACAGAAAATCAATGTGGGTGGATAACCCGAAACACAAAATAAATTTTTGGGGGCCTTAGGAGTCATTAAGTCTTGGTATGACAATGGGGATATTTTAAATGTTATCTTCTTGTCCTGATAAAGAAAGTGTATAGAGATTAACTGGAGATACTTTAATAGGACCTGACAGTTCTCTTTAAACGAGTATGCATGCACATACATGTAGTGATGGTCCACACCCTGTTCTGTCAAGATTTTGAAAGTTAAATAGCAGCAGCATGTTAACCCTTTCAAAGCTCCTGTTGCAAATCTGCAGCAAAACCTTTAATAAGCTGTATTATAATGATTTTAATGTTTAAATATGCAACAGACCCCTTTTTTTTTCGTGGGGGTCCGAGAACCAAAACAACTTCTGAAATGGGTTTCCTAAATGAATAATAGTCTTTTCCCAAAATATCAGATTTTTCCTGCCGACAGAATTAATTCATCCCTGAAAGGGTTAAATTCTGAACAACAGAACTGTTATCCTTTATAATTACCATTTGTACTCAGCTTCTCTAGCATAAAGGCGGATATAACATGAATGTACCTCATACTTTTTGAACTTAAAAAAGCGAAAAAAACCCATAACATAAAGGTGATCAATAATTTTTTTAATGTTTCTTAAAGCAGATGTAACATGAATGTACCAGTAGCGGATTTCCCTTTTATATAATTTTTGTTTATATACAGGGTGTCCCTAAAGTATGGACACATAGGAAATATCACTATTTGTAACTAACTCCCTAAAGTATGGACACATAGGAAATATCACTATTTGTAACTAACTCCCTAAAGTCTGGACACATAGGAAATATCATTATTTGTAACTAACTCCCTAAAGTCTGGACACATAGGAAATATCACTATTTGTAACTAACTCCCTAAAGTCTGGACACATAGGAAATATCACTA